>DWJN01004414.1:0-12439 GCA_018248895.1 Carystus phorcus
AAATACTACCATGTGCACTAAATATTATGTAAACTAAAAAGATATATTTATTTGCCAATCAATTTTTTTGTATAGGGAATAGTTACTGACATATTATTATCACTACATCAGAGTATAAAACCAAGTCGCTTTCCGCTGTCTGTCCCTATGTATGCTTAAACCTTTAAAACTACGTAACGGATTTTGTTACAGTTTTTTTTAATAGGTACAGTGATTCAAGAGGCTTCTTTATATACACAAAGTAAAATACATACCGAAGCGAAGCGAGGGCGTTTGCTAGTACATTATATAAGCCACTACTGGTCAGTAAAATGAACAGCATCGCCAATATATGGCTCATAATCGGACGCAGGAACCTCGCTATTCACTTTTCGCTTTCAGTAAGACAAATGTATTATATTGTAAAACCCCAGTTTAATATAACAAAAATAAGTCATTATAGCGGCTGACATTATTGTCATTTGTGTGTGAACAAAATTTAGCACAGGGACGGCTTGCAGCACACATAATGAAAATTCAAATCGATTTGATCGACAAAAAATAAATACTGTGAAAAATATGGTTTTTGATTTATATCTATCTTTTTATATATAATTCTTCTGTTCGTGTGTATGTCACTGAACTCCTAAACGGTTGGACTTATTTTGATGATTTTTTTACTGTGTGTTTAAATGGATTTGAGAACGGTTAAGAGTTACAATTTGATTCGATAGAAATAAAATGAAATAATATGCTGCGAGATAACGGACGGGACAGCAACTTTTTTATATAAACATATATAAACAATCAAACCGGCCACTTGATGGTAAGTGGTTACCGTCCATGGTGATCAGCTACAACAGACACATATGCAATACCTACAAAATAAACTGTTACATAACCAAATCGTTGGCTTTCCTATAACAGCTTACATAACTTATCCTCATTTCCCCTATCTTAGATAAGTTGAGAACCAATATAAAAATGACAAGACTGCCATTTTGCTACATCTATTAATTTAACTACACAATTTATAAATATAACATTTTAGTCTACATGTAAGTTATAAAGTCGTTACTTCTCTTGTAACAATATTGGGTACCCATACGTTATACCCTCCAATTTTGTAGTGAGGCGAACAAAATACTTCCATAAACGGTAATTTCAGTCGGCATTCAGACAGATCGGTAGTTTTATTGGCTCACCAACCTCTAGACGACACCGGGAGACGGGAGACGGGAGACAAATTTATTTACGACCACCATCTTCGGACAAATCCAATGAGTATTTTAGGGTTGCGCTCCTCCGCTACACTCGAGCTATTTGAGAGAAACTGAAACACACACTTTTTTTGTGACAATTGAGCGAAACCGCAGAAACAACAATTTTTTTTAAATTCCCGCGTAACGTTACGTGGCATGTTAAGTATTAATGATTATAAACATCTTAATTCACCCCTGATCTCGAAGATCTTCACAAATTATAGCTAAGAACCATCTCGATGACGTCGGCTTTCAAACAAAAAAAAAGTCATCATCGGTCCATTCGTTTACAACTTTAGAAGCTACGACGCCACAGACAGACATAGATACGGTCAGAGATGTCTAAACTTACAACACCCATCCTATTGTTAGGTTGTAGTCTTGTATGAAAAATAGTAAAAAATCTGATATAATCGAGTAAAAATATTTACTAGTACCTTGAATACTAGACGAACAGTTGATTTAAATTCATTATTTAAATTTCTGCCTCGAAATTCGAAGTTAGTGCGCTTCGATCGGCACTCGTGTATGGTAATCATTGTGCCATAAGGGTGGTCATAATATTGATACGAATAACAGCTATTAAAACAACAGCGTATCAATATCTTACACAACAATAGCCGAGAATCCTCATCGGCACCAAGTTGCGTAAAGAGCAGTTATCTGGATCGTTCGGAGGCGTTATGCGACACTCGAGTCGTGATCGAGTACCACTCAAAAGATTAGATTGTGTCAACAACACCGACCAATCTATCAGGGCTGACGTTTCACGCCATAAAAACTGGAGCAGCAAATGAAAAGCAGCGTTACGGAAACATATCATAAGGTCGTTTTTATGGCAACTAGCGAAGACGACACGGGTAATTTCCACTAGTTGTTGAATAACGATCACTCGCAGTTTAAAACAGTTTTAGAACACTTTTTAATGGACGAATTATTTTAATGCACGGATAAGTCGATCAGTTCACTACTTACAATACTGTTCGCAAGTTAGGGTTTTCAAATAGAGTGCGTATCATAAATGAACATTAATCCTTCGGTTAAAAAAAAACATTGCGTGAAAATTTACATAATAACTTATATAGCCCACAGTTCACTAAAATTATTTCAATCTTGTATCTAATGTTTTTAATCCATACATATTCAGTTAAGCCCATTGGCTTACATTGGCAGTACATTTACTGAACTATGGCCTTTACCCAAGCGTTCATTCGCAATTAAAAATAGTAGGCATCGATTTCCACAGAATCACATTATGATCAAATCAATAATACTCATCTACGCCCACACCAAACTTGAACACCATCTAAGACAGAGACCTTTCGCAACAACGCAATAGCTAATTCTCAAAAGAAACAAACACGCAACATTGGTCAGCTATTACACCTGATGTTGCAATCTTTGATTGGTTAATAATAAGGTCCTTGCAAATTATTTTCCTATACTTTAAATTCGGTTCCGATGGTTCAGTCTAGTGAGAATCGTGCATTTGTTTTTGTGAACTTCGTGATTACTTTAAATTAATTATTCGTTTAGATGATCAAAAACGAAAACAAATCTCTAAAAGATTTTATTTTACCTGTAAAGGACAAATAAATATTGATTCTACAAACCGTTTAAGGTGGGGCTACTAGCGACTAGACTGGTCAAAATATAAACAAGTTCCTATCAAAAAATATTGCACAAAACCTCTTCATTTTACAGTTTAGGAAAAAAGGAAACTTTGGAGTCTAGCTACGGTCTACCAATGAGTCTCGAAGGTCACATCGGACGGCTTTAATTACACAAGGTTTATATGCAAATGGCGAGCAGCTCGACTTTGCAGATCGAGTTTTTTTTTTTAAAACAAGTCCACCCATATTCGGAAATATACTTTATTTTCTAACTGATATGGAAATTGAATAGCTTTGCGGTGAGTCGTCGCGGTGGGACCAATTAAATATATTGATAGCAATAAATCCCTATTTGGCATTAAGTGTCATCGGGCATTCCGCGCGACACCTCTTAAGGCGAAACAGTTTTAAATGTGACATGAATTCTTATTGTCAATTATGCGATTTACGGCCTCTGTATGGTAATATCTCTCATTGTACATCATCGGTAATGAAGACTTATTGTACGGCTATGACATAATTACAAAATTGGTAGTGATAATTGTTTGCCTCGCTTGTACTTCACACCTCGTAAGTCAATTAATGTTTATTGCTTATGTTTTGTTACCATTAATTGTGCAAAGAAGCCAGTTACTTGAAGTGACTTTATGTTGAGTTTGAAGGGTATTGAAACAAATAAGACTTAAAGGCATTTAATCTAAGTATGCCATAGTACCAATAACCTACGTATGACCTAGAATAACAATATAACTTCGTTAGAAATTTCTGCTCCGTAAATCTTGAACATTTCTGATATCTTAATATATCCAGCGATAATTTTAATTTCAAGTGATATAAAAAAATGTCTTAATATTAAATAAACAGATTTTCTTCAACGCTTTTTAACGAAGGTCAAGAAATAAGAAGTGCTGGATCAAAATAATTATGATTAAATTTCACCACTTCTGATTTACCCTTCGATTCCTAGTTACGACACAAAGCATTTTTCCCTGGCTCATTATAGTTTCTAATAACATGACTTAAACAACAAAACGATTACATTGATTTGCCAACATTAACTCGTTATGTTGTTGATTTCATTCCCATAATTATTATGTTTGACATAATCACGGAAATATGCAACTCTTATTAGAAACATAATTTAACTTAGCAGCCGTATTACAGCACTCTGCCCCTTTATGATATAAAATAACTGGTTGCGTGAGATACGTAATTCTTGTACCTACACCAGTAAATACACATTTCTCAGTCATTACGGGTCGCAGATTTCACACGTTTTCTCATGAATGTTTTTTTTAGCCCATGCCCACAGGCCATCGGTGTTGAGGTCGTATATCTTACTTTACATGTACATATACATATATATAATTCATCTGTTCATGTGTATGTCACTGAACTTAAAACGGTTGTACCGATTTAGTTAAAAAAATATGTGTATGTAAATGGATTCGTGAATGGTTTACATTCAAAATTCTACCCGAAAGTAAATGTTTTTTATTAACTATACTATATAACAGTTATTTGAATAGTGAAATGCAAAGGAAACTAGACTTTTGTAGGAAATTTAGTAAATAGTATTTTACCGTATTGAAAAAATACTCCTATTATGGAATTATTATTTAAAACCAAATTGTTTATGTAACTGAATAAACAAATAAATATCATTTTTAAAACGCGTCCATGCTATTTATGCGTACCCATGTATAAACTAAATTAAGCAACAAAATAACATCAAATAGGCGACAAATTCTTATCAGTGTTGTTGGCCATTAAACTCGCAATCGACACGTAATCGAACGGAGTTTAGCAACAAAATAACATCAAATAGGCGACAAATTCTTATCAATGTTGCTGGCCATCAAACTCGCAATCGATACGTAATCGAACGGAGATGTGGACTTCAATCCGGGCCCACACACAACCGACATCTTGTTGTTTCGTCTTTATCCGGACCGCCCATTCATCGACTGCGCTTGGCCGGTCGCATTAAAGAAAGCCATTCACGTACCGACCATTCAGCCGGCCCACACAGATCACATGTCGTTTGACCTGCGCGTACGAACATAAACAGAAGACGCGAGCAGTAATTTTATAGTTGCGGCCGACGTTTTCGGTCGAATCGAAAAACCAGATATCGAAGACGCCTCGACATCTATTTCTGTAGGTATAATAGTTGCAACGGAAACTATATCGATCGCGTTTATAATAATAGATTCATTTTTAATACATATCATAGTATTTTGGAATCCAGCGTACCAGTTTGGACTTGAATTAACTGAAATAAGCGACGTCAAATTAGGGCGGAAATTCATAGGGCTGGGAAGCAATACTTCTGACAATATTACCAGATTATAGTACATCAGGTGAGAAGCTTCCATACAACTCATAAGAACAAAATCTATCTATCCCCACTTGAATAATCGCATCGAAACTCTTGGAAACTTTTACTTTCATGAGACTCATAAATGTAAACGCAATGCGAAGCAACAAAGTGAACCTGGACGACGAACTAAAGCAGAGACCGCAGCAACCGGCGCAGAATAAACAACACTTGTTAAGTGTAGTTACTCGGTCTGAAACACTACAGTTTTATGAGTCGTTTCTATTAAAGGGCCGGATCTCGCATACCTGGCTAGGCACCTACTCAAATTAAATTCCTTACAGTTTTCTATGGCGTACAACTCGAGACTGTAAATAGCTCTTGGCGGTTGCGCGAGGGTTTACTGAGACGTGGAGCCCTCGACTGGAGGAGTGCACTCGACTGCGAGGTCACTCGCTCTCGGCGTGACTATGCGTGACGGCGACGGGGGCACCGAGTGGCGAACACGACATACATGTGTGGTGTAACAAGACGACACCCTCGCCTCGGCTTGTTACATATTTAAAAGTTTTTTGCTACTTAATACAAATATATGTAGCTCTCGACTGCACGCCCTGACGGTACCCTGCTGATGAAGTTCGAGTTGGCAAGCGTCCTAAATAAATGATATTTAAAACCTTAGAAGTAATTCAGATAATATTATCTAAATTGAACTCATAGTGATTTGGTAGTAGATAGCTTCTGTCTACCGGTGCCGCGGTTTGTTGTTTTTTTGTTTGTATGCGTCAAACGGCTATCGAGGGAGTTTTATTGGATAATCGGTTATCTTAAGAAGGGGGAAATCTTCGAATCTCTCGAGAGGTAGCTTAGTCAAATATAATAACTGGGTTACCAAAGTCACCAGTCATACCATATCAGATTTTTATCATAGAACCATATTATATTGTTAAGACTCTTAACACGAAAATCGTATTCAGTAGAAGCGCAGAAAAGTTATCGAATACATTGTTGTGTTTAATACCAATTAGGGTTCCTCGTGAAGGAAATGTGAGCAAATCTGTTAAACCGTTTCCAGAAAATATTGGCCAGTGGGTCAATTCCAAACACAATATAGCCCTAGCACGAAGCAAGAATCTTTTCATAATCCACGGAAAATTTCAATTTCACCGTCGCTATTTCGTGTCCGACGAAGTTGTAAAAAGGCCGTCGGCTCGGGGAAAATTGCTTTTCCCAAAGTGGAACAACGTCGGGTCATGGGAACCCCTACGCGGATCCTCGTGGCGAACAATGGCTCACGAAGTTCACGGAATGTGGAGCATTCGTAATTTCTATTATTAAAATTTTATAATAACAAACCGAATGGTAGATATTAATTCAGAAGTGGGTAAGTTTCTCTTTATTATTACAGTTCTTTATCAAGATTTCCATCATAGAATTTAATACTTAATTTATATAAGGAACATAACTGCATATCGTAGTTTAGAGATTTGGAGTAGGTACTACTAATTGTTTGGAAATTGACTGAAGAAAGACAACAGTTAATCAGAAACTGACAAAAGAAATAATCATTAAAGACTTAATAATAACATCTATGTATATGTATATCTATATACTTGTGATATATACATACATATAATAAAGCTAATAGTTATGGGTTACCAACGTCGAAGCAGCTACTAATATAACTGCTTTTTTATATTAAATAAGTTAAAACTTGACCTTAACCTTACCTGACGATAAGTGGCGAGGATGTCTAAAACGGTGGACGCACTAACTTAGTAAAAGCCAATTCACTGTTCTCATATACATTTACACTATACAGATGAGCTAAAGAAAATTTGGACCCTGTTAAGCGGAAAGGATCCATCAGCATTTTTGTAATTTTGAGTAAATTGATTAGTAGATTATGTATGTAATTCGATTTCATATAGTATGTTGACTGGATCTTTTCTGCTTAATATGGTCCATTTCATTGTATCTTTAAACACATCGATGATGACAGATCATTGTGCGAGAGTGCGTGACATCATACATAGCAACTAACATTAAAATACAGCACCAAAAATGAGGGCACTTGTCTCCGGACCAACAATACAGCACCAACTTGTCAAACGTTGACAAAACTCGAATAGGCGGTACGATACATACCACAGTCGCGACACGAACAGGTGTTATGCATATCGCGTAGCAGACATTCGCCATTGTGCGGATGCGACCTTGGAAGTATTCGCACCAAGGCGACAAGGAACCACTGCCCATTGCAATCTCTTCAAACCTGTCAGTTAACAAGCGGACAAGTGCCTGTCTTACTATGACAACGTATTATTTGACAGGAAAAATGTTTTTGCCCGAACGTCTCGCCTTGAATTCCTTTTATTTTATTGCTATTTATACTACCTTCATTTCATATATGATGTAAATTTTGTAATAATACTGAGTAATTATTTAATATGAACTTGACTTGAAATCCAAAGAACTGATCTTTTTGTACCAAGAATATCGAAGTAAATAAAATTGAAGATTGCTATTATTTACTAACTGAAATCTACTCTAAACTACTCTATGAATAACATAATCAGTTTACAGGTTCATTGCTATACCATAGCTTATTATTTTTAGTATTACCTATTGAAAATTAGCGTATTTAAATTATATTTTTCTTTGTCTCAGATAAAGTGGAGCCGATAAGCCACTCGCGATCATAAGGATGGCCACAATTGATTTGTGCATAAAGTAAAATAGTATAGTACCCATAAGAGAAGTTGTTGGCAGACGAGAGATTACATATTGGATTCCTTTCACTCTAAAGTCCTTAGGAAGCCTCATTGATTTATGTAGGTACATGGTACATGCTTGACGCGACAAAGCGAATATTAGAGCTAGAGTATGAAATTCATAAATATTGTCAGGTTGTTATAATTCTCAGAAGTGGGATCATCCCTTCCATCTCAACAAACAATGTGTCAATGGAACTTATGGTATTACGAATGAGCCATGAGGCTTGAGACGTTTGTTACTTTATTCTTTCTTCTCCCTAGGCCAATAACGCCCAATAATACATACATCAGTGGTATTCACGGGGAACTTACGAGATCAAGTCCCTAGTTCCGAGATATCTTAAAGAAGATTTTTCTTATTTTCACTAAACATAGCTAGGAACATATGAATCTACTAAGTTATAGTGCGCTTTACCATCCAAGGCACCATACATCTCATATTAAAAATATCTACACTCTATTCGGTGCATCTGTTTGAGAGCTATGGTAGCACAGATAGAAGAATAGATACAAACAAAATTACGAAAAATACGCATGTTAAATTAAAACGCCTTCGTTTTGGGCCAGGGGTTCCTTCGTATAAGTAAATGTTCCAAACATGCAAATTCATGTTCTCCTCAAATTTACAATTTCGACCACCGGGAAGAACACTCGTTTACATTAAAAAAAAGCTTCCAAACAAACGGACAACCTTGCGTTTAATTCCGACGTGTCGAACGCACGCGGGGCGGCGGTGGCGCCAACGAAAGCCGAAGGCCGCATTTATCACAATAACAGTCTGTAAACCCAACACAATGCGGTTTAATGCGTTTTAAACGAACCGGAGTGAAAGACAGGTAGCCGCCATTTTGCATGCGCGAAGATGGCAGATAGCGTCATTAAAAGCAACTTGTCCTTATTGACAAGTGATATTTCTTCGTGATTGTATCGTTTTAAAGATATACGCGACGGATGAATTTAAAGTTGTAGTGAAATTCAATTATGTTTAAACGGCATTTAAGTCTTAAGTATGTCTGCCGGTGATCGTTTAACCCTTAAAATGTTAAGTTAATGTTTTTTTTACTACACGCCTTTCAAGAATATTTATTTAATAGTATGACATAGAAACATTCGGACAATTTACAGCAGATACAAGACTAAATAAAAACTATTTTAAAGAAATAAAATTAAATCGATATTACAATACATGAAAATAAAGGACTGCACTCAACTAGTTAGTATTGGTGGTAAAAGCCGCAACGGCAAATTTTCTGTGCACCCTATTATGTTGTCTAGTTCGGTGAATTGACAATTTGAATGGGCTCATGTAAATCTGTTGTTTTATCTTCATATAAATAGTTAAGAAATTTGGCAAAAATCATTGTCCAATATTAACAAGAAGACGCGGAGTCGACGAGTTACAAGTTACAACATTAGTTTGACAGATGTTGGTTCTGAACATAATCGCTAGAGGCCGTGTACGTGAAAATGTTTGACGCAATTAAACGAGATTACGATTCCACGAGCGGAATAGCGACGGATCCTTACGATCCGATATTAATCGGTCAGCCACTATTCGAGTAAAGGATCGGGACTATTCATAGCATTGATAACATAGCTGATAGGAGCTTAGAATGGCTAGCATGACTATCCGTTCAAGCACGAACATGCTAAATATAAAACTTATGCCACGACGTATCTCCCATCAATTAAATTGCTCAAATAACCGAGACCTATCTCAATATGATACCGATCACACCGTCGACTATCACCACCGCATCAATTACCATAACTCACTTCACGGCCAGGAGTTATAACGGGAAGGCACGGCGGGTGGGTGGTGGGGTGGGGAAAGGGGGGAGGGTACACCCGATCCACCATTGTTAGAGGCGTGAGAAAGAGGCCCGTAACGGGCCGATGCCCAATTGACCCTGCAACGGTTAGCGGCCCGCAAATAACCACCGCTGGCTGGTTTAGCAGCGAACCGCACCGGAACAACGCGTTTCAAATTTGAAAATGGAAGTAGCGAAGTTCGAATAGAAACTAAATTTGAATTAATTTCTACAATTTGATTTTATATTTGTAACTATGATAATCCTTTAAGTTACAATCTATTTGCGTGTGTATATTATGCGCGCGCACGTGTGTGTGTATGTGTATGTGTGTGCGTGTACGTGTGTGATAAGTGAAAATGGGTCACGAAAAATTATGGTATATGGTGTTCTGAGCAATTTTTATTAACAATATCTGTAGTAAGTGTAGTATTCGTTTGAACAAAATAATACTTTTTTTTATGAAACAATCCTACGTTACCACATGTCGTGAAAGATTTTTTCAGGACAGTAGATAAAAGGTACCACCTACCACTACTGCCACGAGATCCTAAGAAGATTATGTCGACTGTACATATTGTCAATTACGTGTATACAAATAATGCCCTTCAATTATACATATACGAAATAATTCTAAAGAAAATAACCAACCAGGTGCAAATTACAGCCTTAATTGGCAACGACTGGGTAATATCTGTCATAATACTTTGTAATAGATATCCATAATCAACATTATTATGAAACGTTGCGAATAACAAATAGTACAAGGAAATATAAAACCTACTTAAAACTGCATTGACGTGTATTTTTTTACACTAATTGGATTGCTAATAGAAAAAAACTTCGAGATTTATTGAAGAAAAAATATATTTACTTAATACTGGGAAAAATATTACAATAAACATAAATTCTACGAATCAAATGACGATCGAACACTGATGATATAACAACGATAATCTCACCACCGACTTTATAATTCATTCAAATGTAATTTAATAGTTTTTTTTAGTTAAACAATTTTCCGTAACGACTTACCAAAGATACAGTTCTTTAAAACTATATTTTACGGGTAAAAAAATCACTAAAATTAATATTATAATTTGTGAATTACGAATCACCATTTATTTTCTATATTTGCGAAAGTTGCATTTACGTTATTCGCGACATTAAATCACCTATGTAAATATACGCAGATGTATCTTTTTCGAAACGGTCAATATACCTAATTTAAATAGGCATAATTAAAAGTGATTCATCGTTAAAAATTCCTCAGCTACATATCCGCGTTTAGTCAGTCTTTCACGTAAAAAGACCATTACAACGGGAGTTTCAAAACGCCAAAGGCCCATTATGTCCTATTGACGGTCGGGTGGGCCGGTGTCCGTAAATCATTCAAAAACTCCCTCGTTTCTGACCGCGGTCTGCGTGTAAACATCGAAACGGGAGACGAACGACAGCTGTAGTAGTGAGTAGAACCGCAATCGCCTCAAGTGGTGGACGCAAGCGGGTTTTACCGATGTACGGAATCAGAGAGCCGTTATGTCTTTAAATGCGTATTGAGTTAACTACGGACCGTTTTACAAACAGCATGGCATTTTGCTTTAGGCATTAGATGAAGAGATATATTTGTTAGTAGCTTATTGACTTTTCGATTATGTCAATAATATATTAATACGAGTATACGACTAACATATACATTTTGTATCCATTTCTATATCTTCCTTTTACGATAACTCTGTTTTTTAATATGTAGAGGAAACGTTATACGCAGTACAATGCTCCACGAGAGTTTAATCAAAATCGATATTTTTTTAAGTCCAAGCAACACTAGTGACCATTGCGACACAGATTGCTTCGCTTCCTATTTTTAGGTACTTCACTCAACAGCAGAGTCTAGTACTTCCATAGACCACGTTAGATCTAACGGCTCCAATGTATACTAGATACAACCATATATTTTCCCAGTTCATTTCATTAATCATTGCACTGAGGAACATCGTCCACGCCATTCATTAAAGTACGAATAAAGACTGACGAAATACTTACTTTTGAGGGCAACTAAACGTTCAAACTTTCAGGGGAATTTGTCAGTTTTTCAGAAGTCGCTTGGGGCAAGGCGTAAAAGTACGAAGCTATTGGAAGTGGCTTTCATATCTGACCCTCGTGCAACTTCAATCAACATCGCTTGTACAGAACTATTGAGGCAGCATAAGCTTATAGTTTACGCCGCGACAGGACCGTCCGTCGGGCGTCGCGAGCTCGTCTCGCCGGCGCGGCGGCGCCACCGTCGCTCATACAATATTAATGATCGACTGTTGCCGATTACCTACTCGCCGTCGTACCAATTAAAAACCTATCCAGCTTAGAAAAAAGAAACACCCCAGGCTTATCGTAACGTTTCAATGGAACCTGGTGACTGCATGTGGCGCGCGATTTCGATGAAACGCGTCGGACAAGGAGATCTTTATCTATACATGTTTTTACTGGATTTTTCTTGCTTATCATGACTATGGCGTCATTCCATTAATGGCCCACTACAGGACACGCGTCTCTCCTCATCAATGAGAAGGCCTAGACCAAACTCTACCATGCCAGGTCAACCCAAGTATCAGAAGTTTTCATGATGCCAGAAGGCCTTGGACGTAGGATAACGACTGCTATTTGTGATAACACCCCG
>DWJN01004415.1:0-12438 GCA_018248895.1 Carystus phorcus
TTTGGCCGTGAGGCCTCTAAGCTCTAAAATAACCGACCTCGCCTGGAGGGGCGAGGCGCAAGCGGCACTCCCTAGAGAGTGTCCGCATGGAAGTTGCACTATGTGCTAACTGGACAGGGGTGCTAACTGGACAGGGGTTTTAAAACTTTCATAACTAACGGTATACGTTACTAGAGAAAGAAACGACATGACACTCAAAATACATCATTTTGGTTTTTTGTTTACCTATTGCGGTCATTGACATTTGGATGAATCTCACGAAAGTCACAATAGCGTTATAATCCATCAAGCTGTTTAGGGTACAGTGCGTGCCAAATGAGACAGTCGAGTAATTTATTCACCCTTCTCGAATGCATCAAATAACTAGTGAATTATTCCACTTATTTTGTATGTATAACTAAACCCATACAAACATGAAATAAACAAGACCTTTGCTACGTAGTTCTTCCACTTGGTATGTTCTCGTAGTTTATAAAACTTCAGGCTTCTTTATCTTCAACGAAGTGCCTTGGATGGCTTCGCATAAGGAATGATGTGGCATAACATTTTAATGGATTTTGGGAGGGCACTGCCACAAAATTTTTGTCATTGATAATCAAAAGAAATAAATTCCAATTCATATTTTTCAAATCAGATTTCGAACCATTTAATAACATTATAAACACATAAAATCTTCGACAAACTGGCAACTTAATTTACGAAAACTCTGAAAACAAGTATTAACGAATAAACTTCTAAAAGTACTCAGAAACGTAAATATTCTCTCGCTCCTTAATTATTAAAACTGTCTGGTAAAATCTTGTCGCCATCGAAGTGAGACTACGTGGGATTCGTTTCTCTGTGGATAAATGTACATTTTTTTTTCTCGTCGGCTTATGTGCCCTACAAATGCTAAGAACTGATAATGTATGCTTTCATTTTTTGTACAATTTAGGATCAGTAAGTATTATATAAAACACATGCTAATCCCAGAAAACGTTGTTTTTCCATATAAATTATTATCTTCAAACTATTTTGATAAACATAAAAATGTTTATAGTGGGTTAACCTTAAAAGCTAGAAATATGCTGTCGCGGACTTTTATTTAGAACCTTTAGACGGGAACAATATTGTAGTACATGATTTTTGAGTAGCTTTCACCGTTTACTTAGCGCACGCAAGGAAAGCTCTAAATTTTGCCGTTTTCGCAATATTTTTTATTGCTGCTCCTCTCCTATTCATCTAGCCTGATATTATATAGCCTTCCTCCATAAATCGACTATCTTGCACTAAAAGAATTATTCAGATTGGGCCGTAGTTCCTGAGATTAGCGCGTTCAAACAATCAAACAAACAAACTCTTCAGCTCTTAACTATCATATTGCCCCTTTGTAGGCTCCACTTTGGGAAACACTGTTCTAGAACGATAGCAAAGAGTTAGTACTCTGGAAAAAGCTGAACACAAACTTAATAAAACTAATCTTTTTCTTATGTAACTAGCTGACAAACGAGTAGACGAACCACGTGATGATAAGTGGTCATCGTTTATGGACATAGGGTCTTGGGTCAATTTCCAGCGATGCAGAAATTTGAATGATTGGTTTGAATTTCTTTGAATCTCTCTGTGTTATCAACGGTTTACGATACAGGTAATCCCAATCTAGGGCTATGAGTGTGTGGCGTTTTAATACGGCTAAATACGTACACTAATTGCAGTGATGATTTAACTACAGTAATTACGTCGTACGCTAACGAAGGAAGTCTTTAGAAGGTTAAGGTGGCAATTATTACTACCATTATCGTGTCTACAAGAGAGCCTTCGGAAGCTTAAATTTTTAAGTTGTTATATTTTTCTATGTAACTTTATGTCTTGTATTTCCCACAATGCTTGTTCTTCTCCTTCAAGTTTTTTTTAATGCATATTAAATACTAGATGAACCAGCAAACTTTGTTTTGCAATATAAATTATTATTTAAGAACTATTTTGATAACCATAAAAATGGTTATAGTGTGTTAATCTTAAGGGCTAGACATATGCTACCGCGGACTTTTATTTAGATCTTTTAGAGGGGAACAATTTTGTAATACATGAGTTTTGAGTATCTTCCACCGTTTACTCAGCGCACGCAAGGAAAGCTCAAACTTTTGCCGATTTTGTAATATTTTTTACTGCTACTCCTCTCCTATTCATCTTAGCGTGATGTTCTATAGCCTATAGTCTTCCGCTATAAATGGACTATCTTACACTAAAAGAATTTTTCAAATCGGCCGAGTAGTTTCTGAGATTAGCCCGTTCAAACAATCAAACAAACAAACAAACTCTTCAGCTTTATATATTAAGTATAACATTTAATGTAATTTTTTGGAGTTATTTTAATATAAGTTAACGCAAGACGAACTGTGTAGCAAAATTGAATAAATAATTGAAAAAAATAATAACGTTTTATATTGTTTAATGTAAGTCATTAAATTACTCAGTTATATTTCTTTTATTGATATTTGTATGTACCGTGGTGACACGTTGTCTTATGTCTACCTAATTGGTCATTAACAACAATACTTGTATTATATTTACCAACTACTATCTAATGATATCTTCACCAATCCCGCACTGGAGCAGCGTGGTGGAGTATGCCCTAGATCTCAGTGATAGGGAGAGACTCGTGCTAAGTAGTGGGCCTTTAATGGCTTGACACTATCTAACGATAGCCTCGATCTGTCTTCCGATTAAAGTAAGCTCTCATTTGTCGCTATCGATCATCTACTGAATTCCAATCATGCCTGAAATAGCTTAACTCATTTACTTGTAATCAAAGCCCTCGGGTCAAAAGGTCAAGTAATTACGGCCCCAAATTATGCCGAAAAAACTTACCCTGTTTAAGTAAAAAGAAAGACTAACACTGCACAATAAACTTCTTACGAGATACACAAATCCTTTGTTCTAAGAAAATCTAATCTAAAATACGGTACAAAAAGCTGAACCTTTATCCGTTTCCACGAAACGTAGAGATGTACTCTATTTCGAAGTTCGCAAAAATCCGATTGAAGTGGCAAGTACTGGAGGTGGATTGGAAGCAAGGAACAAAAGTCTGAGAAAAATAGAAATAGTGCAACGTGGCGGCGGTCTCTGCGATTTCCACTTATTTTGCTCAGTTGCGGAGTTTTACTGTTGTTTTAATAGTTCTCACTTTACTTCCGATGTTTATAAATATAAGAAGAGGCTATAATGCGAATGATGTACAGATTATTTTAATACTGATCGATTTTAAGGGTCTTAAGTAAATAGTTGATTCGGTTCTCATGTATATCTCGGATCAGTTTGAAACTAGTCGGGAAATCCGAGGAAAATAAATGTGAAATAATGATCAGATTATTGAAAGTGGTCGATAATAAGATCAGAGAAATGTTATAATGTTGAAGGTACTCTGTGTATACAGAAATTCCTTTGCCTAATGAAATTATTTATTCTTCAAAAAATACTTTGTTCTAATTATGAATAGATTATAATAATAAGATTAAGCGGTAGATTATAATAATAAACAATGTTTTATTATCGTCATATCGAGAAATTGGCTTTGGTAAGGTTAGGTTAGTTTAGGTTAGTAACTATCGTTAAAGAAATGAGTACGTTTACAGTTTTAAAATATTATGAATATAATTGTTATACATCGTCTTCAGTAACAATGAATATAATCAGTCGATAGGTCGCGTATAAAGTTGTATATATCCATTATTTAATTTTTCTGACAGTCGAACTAAAAATAAACAGTGGATTTTTTTGTAAATATTACTGTGCTTGTTGTATGTGTTTCAACATAAATTAATGATAAAATATTGATATCCATTCGTAAGTAAGCTTAAATACTCAGCTCGGCTTGTTTTTAATATTAAGATGATTTATATGGTTGATGAAAACATAGATTTTAGAAGTAAGATAACCGCTCCATGAGGTCATTTCTGCAAAGAAAGTAAATGATTTGTCAGCAGTATTTTACTTACGGAATGTTTCCAATAATATTACATTAACACTTCTTAAACATGATTAAAGTATTACGAATAAGTGAACAATCAGAAATTACTAGGAATTCTTATCACAAAGGATCATTACACAGCGATTTATACACATCGTTATAAAGTAAAACTTAGAAGTTTGTTTAGTTGTAGCAGATAACATGATAGTTATTACTTAGTAGATTACCGTGTAACTGACTCACTTACTTCGTACTCTTATCCTAGTAAGTCACTTTTTTATCTAAATAGTCAACAAACGACGTGGCCAGCTATCTGATGGTAAGTGGTCCCCATCATCAATGGACATCAACAATATCGAGGGCTTATTTGATGCGTTGATGGGTGTGATGAACTATGTATAAGGCCTTATACCATTTTGCCTAAATAGCCGACAAAAAACGGATGAGCCAAGACATCACCGAGACGATGCCGGTTAAGAAAGAATAAGAAAGTACTGGTTCTAAAGCCTTTAGTTCCACATGATGAGTCGTTATGCGGGTTGCCGAATCGAAAGTGGTAGCTTGCCAACCATGCTACATTTGTCTTTTGTTTATGCAAAACACCTGTACTTATCAAATTGGGTAGAGATCGCAGTTAGTTCGCCTATTTTCAAATTTCATGAGTTCCGATTTCTTAGGCAGATAATTTTTGGTCTATTCTGATATATTAAAAATGAAATGTTTTCTGTAGTTATTTACAAGCTCCATTTACAATACTTCAGCAATCTTGGAACAGCGTGGTGGAGTAGCTCTAGGCCTCCTCAGTGATGAGGACCCGTGACATGTAGTGGGACATTAATGGGTTGAAGCCATTTAGAAGCACTTCAAATGCCAAACTACGACATTACGTTGACATATCTATACTTTGACAGATTCCAGTAGACTTTTTGTCACTTGACAAGAAATTATAAGAATTTATAAAAAGCAATTTGATATGAGTTCTATAGTTACATATATTTCTGACTCAAATAAACCATTTATTGTAGTGTTGCGACACTTTATCAAAAAGGTTAATTTCCTTCACGGCCGGAAACGTATTAGTGGTAACCCTAATATCTCGAAACGGTAACCTATAACCGTGATAGGCTCTATACATTTGGATGTTAACATAATGAACCTTACTTAACATTCTTTCGCTCGAAAAATACACTGATGGAGTAAAATTCATGTTCTATTTCGGTTGACTGAACATTCGGTTTATTATGGTTGAACGCCCGTTGATCCGAGGGGGCAAAGGTGTTATGACGTATAACATTCTGACATGCCTTATTTAAGGCTCCAACGCACACGCTCCATTATTTTGTTACGTCAAGGAAAAAATCGAAAGCTAATTATTGCTGGGATATGTTTTATTTGAATTGCGCTATAGAGATACAACCATAAATGTAGAGATACAACGAGATAAATTACATGCGATTTTCAGTATATAAAGTAATAATTTGATAACGTTCAAATGGACCGTCAAAAATACTTAAAACACCTCATGATCGATATGTTGCTAGTCAAGGACCTAGAGGACTCGCTTATTATTGGTTCTCAAAAACAAACCGAAACACATTACAATTGATTTTACAAGCAGAGTTATCTAGGTAGTGAAGCAAGTGAAAAACGCTACTACGTCAAAAGTCAAAGTCAAATTATTTAATGCATCTTAGGAACTTACAGCTCACTTAGCGAAAGTCAAAAACTACTACAAACAACAACTTCAGTAACATTATACATATTTTATAAAAAACTGAATATATTGTTATTAAAATTGTTACTGAGAAATATATCAGTTTTCTAGCAACCTTCCCATTGGAGGAACCTGATCCTATAGCCTCATTCCTAGTTGAGGAGGAGCAATACGAGCCAAGGTTGGCCCCAAGATAATAAGAAACCCTTTACACCCCCACACCTCTTTCATTTCCACGGTAAAAAATAAAAACATGACCGTCATTGATTTAACAGTTATTGCGTCATTATCATTTCATTTAAATGAGATTCGATAATTTACTTGATCCAAAGAAAATCATTATGAAACAATGTGATAAACGAAATTCTCACCGTTTTTGTTATTTATTTTGCTAATTTCATGGTTGACTTCGGTTGACAGACGGTAAGCACTCAGATTACCTTATCTACTTGCAAGAAATTGCATTGTGTCGTTATAAATATTTGATGGAAGAAACTAAATACCATTATCGCATTCGTTAACCGGCAGAAAATGTAAATTTAAAATTTTAGGAGTAATTTGATCATTGTTTGAGTATCAGCATAATCATTCCATAAATGGAAGTGCAGCCGATCATAAAGTCATTCAACTATTTGTTATTGCATCGTTGTCTTCCTTTTTTGAAAGGTTATCGACATTAGTTCTTACCGCGGTGTAAGTCTAGGTGCTTTTTCTTCATATTTGATCTTTTCAAATCTGTATAGATATAATGACAATAATAATCGTATGAATAAACGATAATAATTCATATTCATGGATAGTTTATTTTTAGAGCAGACTAAAATATGTATGTAGCTACATTTTGGACTACAGAATCTACGAAGCTCTTAGACTAGACAAATCGGATTAGGGTAAGATATTCACGGCGGCCAAGGAAGTGTAAAAGTGGATTTCGCTTCGAGACGCATTCACCCAGCGCTTAGACCTTTCAGTGTTATCTGCAATAGCATCGAAGTTCACTGGCAGTCATGTTTAACGCAAGGATGATTGGAGAACTATTGACGAAGATATTGAAGACGTAGCCGGTAATTATGCTATTCGCAATGATTGTAATTGAGTGTCCTTTTTTTTGACAATAACCGTCAAATGTGAAGAATGATCTTATGACTAACGGGAATACGAGCCAGACATAGTAAATGGAGATCGTCACCTGTAGATATTAATAATATTTAAGGCATTGCCGATGCGTTAATCGGAATAAAGGAACAGAAAATAATAGGAAGGCGTAACGTAACGCTTGATTTACAGTTTAGAAGGAAACTAAAGCAGGAGAGGTTGGCTTGCTCTCAGTATTAAGTACAGGCTTTCGGAAAGGCTTAGTGAATGATGAAGATATTTTCGATAATAATCATGAGTGCTAGCAAAGAATCGTTTATCATTTTTGTTCGTAGCGGTCACCCATTTTTCTGTTGGTCATCTAAGCTAACTTGTTCAGTCAAAAACAATCAACGTGAGCCAAAGTTCTATATAACTTATGCAATTTTTCAGTGAAGACTTGCATTGTAACGCCTAAATCCCGCTACCAGTTTTCAACTCGCAATCAATAGGAATTTTGGAATGATTCAGCGATTTTCTACTTGCTTTTTTAAGGAGGCTTGCACAAACTAAGCTATGAAGATCCACATATTGAAGAAGAATGTGTTTTCTTAGAAAATATTATGAAAGACCAGGTAAGTGATACAGTTAGCGAATTGATACTCATATTTTTTCAATCCAAAGGTGAAACCTATAATAACTATGATATCTGTTTCAAATTTTCATATCAATTTCGATGTATTTCTTTTATTTGATACGTTATCTAACTTCCGTTTGTTCAATCTATCGAATGAAATTTTAAAACTCTTAAGAAATGCTTTGTCGAGTGCATTTCAATCTCTTTTAAGCAAATGCTTAAACGTCAATATTCACAATACACGGATTTTTCAACGTTTAAATTTTATTCAATGGCGTATTGGAACGATACCTGCTCGCCCCTTTTAAATCCGCATTTCACTCCTTTTCACGTTTGCTCTTACCTGTCAAAGCGGTTTCATAGAGTTTCAATTCAACCGATTCAGAATACAACGATTTATGATGCAAGAAAATCACTATAAAGGTTTGGAAGTTTATACAGTGTATTTGAAAGAGTAATTTTGTGAATCGACTAAGGATTTCATCGAAAGAAGGAATTGTTAAAGATACGGTATATTTGTTAACAAGCTTCTTTATAATTAATGCATTGAAATTAGTATTATATGAATTACTTTTATTTTAAAACCTATGTTAAATTGTAAAAAAATATAGTAATTGTAAATTCATACGTAATTCATAAGGTTAAATTATTTCGGCTTACACATTAAGGATTGATTTATGTTTGTGACATTAAATAACTAACTTATTAAAATATAATAGGTATTTCGTGATTCTTACTTAAGAGGGTTTTTAGTTCATAATCAAGTCTATCATTGGAACAATTTGTTAGTTCTTGGCTGAGCTTAAGTATCAATATCCCCAGGAGCAATATCTTTCCTGCCTATTTTATTAGTTATTCCATTCAGGATTGAAAAATGCAGTCTTCATTGCACGTATATTGAGCTGGCCATTCTTGTCAATAACGTTTAGTATAAAACCATATAATTTTTTATATACATTTCTTTTTTTTATTGACACAGATACCAATTTTTTGTGGGTTATTCACGTGGGGAATTATAGATACAGGTGTTATGTAGCAGAACACGATGATGTGTGTGGCTCAATGGTCATCTTGCTGAACCGCTCTTCGTAGGTCCTGGATTCGATTCTCAGTGAGCAGAAGTTAAATAGTTTTAATGATGAGTTCCGTTCCCGTTTTGGATGTGTCTTTGTTTTTGTTGGCCATGGCATCCATGATAGGGAAACTTGGTGTGAGGATATGTGTCTAACGTTATAGTACACCCGACGGACTTGGTATCAACTTGGAACCGGTTTTCTAACATTTCATATTAATGCTCAGCTCCTATAAGTCGTAGTGTTATGTTACATAGCCTTCAGCCTTCCTCGGTAAATGGACTATCCAACACAAAAATATTTTTTCAATTCGAACCAGTAGATCCTGAGATTAGTGCGGTCAACCAAACAATCTTCAGCTCTATACTAATAGTTTAGATTGCAAAACGTCTGCGAGGTCATCTAGGATAATATAAGTTAACATTAAATATAGAATTGCAACTGTTCTTATCTTTTGCACTTGCTAGCATTGTTTGCGTAGACTATACCTTTATCGTAGAACATTCCTACCTGGCTTTATTGGTATGCGATTGGTTATGAACGGAATGCTGTGATTGGCTTTAGATATGCGCATAGTGGGATGCCTGGCCTGTTTATTGTGATAAGAAGGTTATCTATAGTATTAATTAGTTGTAACTGGACCATGACCAAATATTAAACATAATATTAAGATACTTTATCCGTGAGAAATCAATCAAGTTATCTTTAACATAAATATATACGACACAATATTAAAGTATTAAGCGTATAATTGGCGGTCTTGTAACTAAAACAGCTATCTCTTCCAGGCAGCCACTGGCTGGAATTATTGAAGATATTTATATTAATATGAAAAAAGTTCGTGTACAGGTAGTATGTGTGTGTGTCTGTGTGTGTGAGAGAGATAGGTATGTCGATAATCATCAGAGCTTATTAAATTGTTCGATATTGTTCGTTTCTTTGCTACTCCGACCTTCTAACCCTCATAAATATTGATTTAATTTTTATTTAGGTACTTGTGTTCGGAAATAGATTCTGAAATTCATAGGAATCAATTAAAAACTGTTTTCATATATTCAATATTAGTCTTTACAGCTTATGTGCTATAGTTTAAGGAATCATTTTCTCCCTGGAAATGCTTAAATTTGCAACAAACTTTCCTTGATTGAAATATTGAAATACCTTTCCTTGAATTATTGAAATACGTGATTGTTGGATTTCAATATTTTGTAATAAAAAAACAAGACATATCTAAAGAAGGTACATCTTTTTAACCTATAGCTTTCGATTGAGCTTTTGATTTATAATCTGTACACTAAACTATGAGTTACCACTGTTTTTTGAAGGCTGACACTTGAACTATGATACATTTTAGTACTTGCTACACACTGTGTACCGTAAATAAAGTCTTTGTATATCGCGTGTTGACCTGTCATGTTTCACATTAATCATAAAAGTATTCGCTGCACAAACAAGCTTCGGACTTACCTGTACAGAAACGTGTACTGAATATTAATTGATGGTGTCGAATTCGCTGTCAGTAACAAGTCACCAGCGGTACGAGTGTGGGTGAAATTGCTGAATATTTGTCTATCAGATCGCGTACACGTGGACAAATTGAACGATATATCTTTGTAAACAGCAATTCACGTAAGTGGGCTGCGATAACCTCTGGTACAGAATATTTATGGGTACTATATATTACGGGTATAAAGAGTAAATTTTTTACACTATATAGGTTAATGTTTGACTACTGTCCTGCCTGATGGTAAGTAGAGTTGCAGCCTTTGATGGTGAGCGCACTGACTAACATTGATTATCTAATCTCATAGTTAGCTATGTGTGAATCGTAAAATGGTGTTAGTAATAAGGTACCCGTGATTGATTAAAGTTGCATGGCAAAAGTTCTTTTAGGAATTTATTTTGCCTTGTCCTTCCTAATCTTTAGTATAGTATGTTAAACACAATAGCAATTAACTACTCTTCCCTTAGACACATTTGAGTTTTAGTACCCACCCGAAACATTGCTATTTATTCTTAACAGGCGTTTTAAATTTCATATTAATCTCGTTATCTTAACTTAGGGAATTTTTTGTTGTATATTACTAGTCTGACGACTGAGCTTCGCTCCATTAATATTTGTAATCCAACCTATTCGAGCTGATTATAAATATATTTTTTTTCCTTGAAAACTGCTCATTTCTTATCTTTCTTAATATATACGAGTACATATAAATTACGTGTCACGGTGTTTGTCCGCGATAGACTTCTAAACTACTTAACCGATTTTAATAAAATTTTGCACACCGTGTGCAGTTTGATCCACCTTGAAAGATAGGATAGCTTACATCTCAATGTATAGTCGCTATATTATTTTATTGCAAATTATTTGCATAATATCTTACAAAGGATTAGTTCCATAACATTGTAACAGGTGGCGGTGTAATGTAATTAGTCTGTTAAATTGAGTATGTAAACCTTAGTACAGCAACGCGTGACTGGGTCTGCTAGTTATAATCGGCGCGCGTTGCTAATACGTAGCTTAAAAAAATTAAAGACTTTTCTTTAATCTCGTTGACTTTTCAACATATTATATTTCAACCATGTTGTAATTGATCAAGAAAAAATCGACATTTTCGACTGTAACTCATCAATCATGTGCCCGATCGATATAATTCTGGTACCAAAACTCTCGTCAGAGAATTCTGAACACACTTAAAGATATCAGCGCTCTACCTCCTACCATTTCAGAGTCTATAAAGGACATACAGACAAACATTCATTTTTAAATATTAAGATTTCTTTGAATGCTTTATGTCCAAAAATATATACATATTTGGTCCCCTCACCGTTTTATTATTAACTCAGATATAGCGTTACGTGAGGTCTAAGAACTGCTGATCTCGTTGATCTCGAAGTCCTCATTTATCCGCAGCGGAACATCAAAGGAGTGATATTTTCGTTGATGTAATAATTTCGGGCCAATATCGAAATAATTTCCTTTCTGCGATCTGTCGTGGCTTTGTATTGCTTCATTTCTATCCTTTCCAATTGACACAATATTCTTATCTGTTTCTTGATCCTAAGAGTAACGTAAGTTTGTTTTTTAAACTTTTATCTAATTACTAGTAGATTTAGCTAACTTCGTACCACCTTGGAACACTTGGCCTGTTTTTGTATCATTTCTTACCATTACTGAGCTGTAATTGGTTGTGGCGTTATGTTATATAGCCTATAGCCTTCCTCGGTAAATGGACTATCCAACACAGAAAGATTTTTTCAATTCGAGCCAGTAGTTCCCGAGATTAGTGAAACCACGCCGGACCGCCGTTCGAAGGCTCCTGGGTTCGATTCCCAGCGAGGCCGAAATTTAAATAATGAGTTTAAATTTCTGTTTTCGGTTTGGGTGAGTATGTAATTGTATTTCTGTGTTGTCCATGGCACCCACGACACAGGGTATCCTAGTGTGGGGCTATGAGGGTGTGTGGCGTTATAAACAAACTCTTCAGCTTTATATTATTAGTATAGATACGACAAAGGAACAGACGAACAGTATAATAGGAATTGGTGGTGGTTTTTTATAGACATCAGTAACACCAAAGACCTGAGGTGTTTGACAGTCAATACAACAGAAAGTGGGAAATCACTCAAGCCCCCAGCCGGAAGATGACGAATGGTTTGGCGACTGAATCAAGCAAGATGGTAGTTAGTCAGGAGGGCTTTACGAAAAAATAATAATACCATGAATATTATTATTGTCCTAATTATATTGATAACTACCAGACCCGGCGAATTTTGTTTCGCCTAACACTCAATGAATGAACTTAATTGACTCCAATCTAACCTTTTTTTAATTGACGAATATCACATTTTAATCCTTATTATCTTTTGACGAAGACAAATCCAAAAATCTTAAAAATTGGTTCAGCCGTTCTTGAGTTATAAATGATAAGTACCACGAATTTGTTTTATATACATATATAGGTAGAATATTCCAGCGACGCCTCATCAC
>DWJN01004416.1:0-12435 GCA_018248895.1 Carystus phorcus
CTAAATACACTACAGAAAAACTGTGAACGTATTATACATATAAACCTTCCTCTTCAATCACTCTATCTAATAAAAAAACCGCATCAAAATCCGTTGCATAGTTTTAAAAAATTAAACATACATAGGGATATAGGGACAGAGAAAGCGACTTTGTTTTATACTATGTAGTGATAAGAACTGCCAATAAACATGCAAACGAGCTACACTATGTTCAAAAAACTTATATAACTTTTCACTTAAAAATTGCTTACCCGTTCCTGTTCAAAGAAGACATACCTAACTATCTTTACAAGACAAGTGAGTCCAAGTAATGAATGCAGCAAGAGCATTACAAAAGCGGCCCCAGAAGCCACTATGTATCCCAATATGTGCATGTTCCTATGCTCATCCGACAGTGTGAGCAGGGCTGTAACAATTAATCCCACTGTTGACAAAACTGTCTGAAAATGAGTACAGAGTAATGTCATATATTGAAATGCTTTCTTAATATTTAAAACAATCATGTATATATTTAAAACTAAATTTAAATAAAATTTTATTATTTATTTGCTTAAAGCATATTCCACACACACACACACACACACACACCTTTACATCCACTGCATCAGATAAGGAAATATAATATATATAGACTACTTTACCACTTACCATCAGGCGGAATTGTAGTCAATCCTTGACTAGTTTTAAATTAAAAAAAAAATGTTCTGAACAATGGTAGTAGAAAAACGAATTACATAGTAATTATTTGGTTTCTATCAGCTATATACAAACTACCAGATAAACTATAATATTAATAAATGTACTGGCTCTCAAGCTTCATGCTAGTACACAACAAGTGGAACTTCTTACTAGGTAGGAATCACATAAAATTAATAGTACTTATAACTATTAAAAAAGACACTGAAACAAAATGGCAAAATAGAAACAGGGCACTTACATACACAATAACACTAATGAACTCCAACTCTTCATCATCACAAGAAAAATCAAAAAAAAATTTGGCGAGACTCATTACAGTTAACAAGGCTATGGTTTGAGTTACTATCATGGCTTCTCCGATAGTAAATGTCTTGGAGCATATCACAATGGAATAACGAAGCAACCAACTGAAGAAATACACAATGGGAAGGGAGATTCCAAGTGAATAAGTTAAATCTGTAACAAAATTTAACATTTTTGAACATTTCCCACAAGTATTGTCATCATCCATAATGTAGGGAGTACACAAAAAACTCTTTGGAAGTCTTCTTGCCACTTCCTCCTTCAAAGCCATATAGTAAGGTTTTGTTGAAATGATATTAGAAGTTGTTGTAGAAGTGTTTGACTTTAGAAGTGATTGTAAATACTTAGAATATATGAATTATCAAGGAGACTTGTGTGGTAATAATTATAAAGTATCAGTTAAGTAATTATAAAGTATCACCTGTATCCAAAAAGGCATATACTAGCAATGATGCAACAAGTCCGGATGCAATGCATCCTCCATACTCCGGTTCTTTGAGCACCTCACTTGACACCGACAAGAACAATATGAAGAGGAGACAGTAACAGAATAGCCCTACTGATATAAATGTTGTTAATTTATATAGACTTGACACTTGGTAAAGGCTTGAGTATATAAGTAACACTGTAGGTATAAGAGCTGGGCACCATAAGCCGTTTGCTTTCACTGGTCTAAAAGAAAAATTGGTGATATGTACATGATAATAATATGAAGATTAAAATCTTAGAAAATTAATTGAATTATTTTAATTAAAACATACCGTGTTTCGACGCCACCGTCTATTAAATTTTTTGTTATTGTTGAGTCAAAGGACGTGTATTTTCTATCTAGCCGTAAATGATACATATACTTAATTAGATCTTCCATTGCTATTTTGCACTCGAGGTAAATTTTGTGACAATTACCAAACTAACATAGGATGTGTAGATAACCTATTAAATATTAACGATGAATTATTGATAAAGTATTGGTCAAAGGCCATCTAACGTGCCCTATTAAGTGCTTAAGTTCAATGTTTGTAAAATTCTCTAATCCAAAGTTACCAGTCGTTTCTATACTTTGGTTTATTACAATATACTTTTATTTCTTTATGAAATTTATTTATAGGATAAAATAAAAATTAAGTAGGAATGTTTTTACACAATTTAAAAATTCATTTCAATGTTTATGTTTATCGCACAAAGTCAAACGTCAATTTCGTAATAAAATTCGTAAACTGTTACTGTCAGTGTCACATTGTCAGAATATAGACTTAATTTGTTTTTGTGGTGTCGGCGTAAATATGCTTAGCCAAAGAGCCAAAGCGACAGGAAACAAAAATGTCACATACTAGTTACAGCCGATAAACTTACTATAGTCCAAAAAAACTATAAGAAAGTGAATGACATATCTGCAAGGCGTCACCAACATTGTAACGATTTGGTCATATTTGCCTTAACTAGCCAAAAATACAATGTTTTATGAGCAGTACAAAGTGCCTAATACTCTATGATCTATGAAATGTATCTATCTTATGACTCAGATAGTGTCAGTGTCATCACTTGATAGTCGACATGACAGAATCACCTTTGGGTTAAATTTTTTTACTTTATTTGACAGATTGACATCGACTTCGCAACTTTGCTTCGCGTCTGCGAGGCGAGCATTTTGTTTTTGATTTCGTGGTTGGCGTACTACATTTAATTTTGTAGCGTTTCCTAAGCTGTTTTCCATTTAACAATAAAAACATATATAATATCGTGACAAAGCAATTTTTCCAGATTCCATTTGACTGTTTGTAGCTTCACTAAAATGAATCGCAGAAGAGGGCATGATGAAGATGATGGATATGGTTTGTTTCGCCACGAAATACTAATGATTCTGTAGGTTAATTTTAATAGGAATAAAAAAAAATTAAAAGTAACAATTATTTTTATTTTTAGAGCGTTTACATCGAAAGAGACGTCGTGTATCTGAAAACCAAGAAATAGAAGATAGATTGGAGTCTCTGATATTAAGAGTTGGCGAGAAAAGTAGTTCAAGTTTGGAAAGTAATTTAGAGGGTTTAGCAAGCGTTTTAGAAGCGGATTTGAGCACCTTTCGCGTGAAGATTCTACGTATATTAACAGAATGCGCCATCCGAATGCCCGAAAAATGTACCATTTATGCAACTTTAGTCGGGCTTTTAAACGCAAAGAACTACAATTTTGGCGGAGAATTTGTCGATTATATAGTGAAGACATTTAAAGAAAACTTAAAAATTGGTAAATGGAATGCTGCTAGATATTGCCTAAGATTCATATCTGACTTGGTGAACTGTCATGTGCTTGCTGCATCATCCTTACTTACCCTATTGGAGACATTAGTTGACAGTGCTAATGAAGATGGGGTTCCTCAAGTGAGGCGAGATTGGTTTGTGTTTGCTGTACTATCAACACTTCCTTGGGTTGGTAGGGAACTGTATGAAAAGAAGGAATCCCAACTTGATCAATTGCTTGTTACAATAGAGGTATTTCTAAATAAGCGTAGTAAGAAGCATTGGCCTGCACTTAAAGTATGGTCTGCAGACTCTCCACACTTACAGGAGGAGTATTTGGACTGCCTTTGGGCACAGATTAAAAAGCTAAGACAAGATAATTGGTCAGAGAAGCATATCCCCCGTCCGTATCTAGCATTTGACTCTATTTTGTGTGAAGCCTTGCAACATACGCTACCAACTATTCAGGTAAATTTACTTATGAGATGTACTAGTATTTATAACTTATTGTGTTTGATTCAGATTTTTGTTTCTAAAAACTATGTTTGATTATTTCAGCCTCCTCCACATAATGATGGCGATACTTACCCCATGCCGAGGGTTATATTCCGCATGTTTGATTACACTGACTGTCCTGATGGCCCAGTGCTGCCGGGTGCCCATTCAATTGAAAGATTTCTTATTGAAGAACATCTTCACAACATCATTGAAGCTTACCACGTTGAACGCAAAGAGTGTGCTGCACAACTTTTATGTTTCCCATACAAAGCAAAGATACCATTGGAATATTGTATTGTAGAAGTTATCTTTGCAGAACTATTCAATCTTCCAAGACCTAGATACTTGCCAATATGCTATGGTTCTATCCTCATTGAACTTTGTAAGCTGCAGCCCTCAACCATGCCACAGGTGTTGGCCCAGGCAACAGAAATCCTATTTATGAGGATTGATTCTATGAATGTTGCATGTTTTGATAGGTGCGTATATAGATATTACACTGTTAATTGTTTGCACACATATTCTATATCTTGTATATGGTAAACTATTGGCAAAATAGGTACTCAAATAGCTAACATGTTGAGCGAAAGAAATCTTGACAACTTAAGAATGTTATTCCTAGTATAAAGGAAATAAGAGTATGTCACTCTTGTTATTAACATTTTTTGTAACAATTTTCTATTGTCTGTGCAGAGAATAATTGATTATACAAAATGATGACTGTGTTCTACGCATACTCAGCAATAGCATTGAATCTAATAAAGAAATGTTTAACTGAACTAACTTAAATGTTAAATTCAACTGTTTTTTTTTATTATTTTTAATAATACTGTGCATAGTAAAGATAAATTAAATTGAATTGATTAAATATTTATGTTTTCAGATTTGTGAATTGGTTTGCATATCACTTGAGCAACTTCCAATACCGTTGGTCATGGGAAGATTGGGAAGGATGTGCTCAATTAGATCCTGACCATCCTAAGCCGAGGTTCATAAGGGAAGTCCTCAACAAATGTCTCAGGTATATCATATATTTTAACTTTGGACCAAAGTAAAATGACCTCTTACCAAAAGTCATAATTGAGTAACAATAATTTTAGTATTAAAATGGTGAATTAAATATCACTCATGCACTTAAAACCTTGCCTATATGCTTGGCCTTTATTACAAATGGTATGTATGCAAATGAGACATCAAAAACATTTTCCAATAACAAATGTCTGTAGTATTACATAGAAGTCTGCCCTTTTTATTCCTAACCTAAAATATTGGTCAGCAGGCTGGGTTAGTACTACTATTTGTATATTTATTAGTCCAAAAGATGTGCTGAGGAGTTTCTTTCGCCGTATCTTTTTCTCGATGTAAAAGCACCTTTCCGAAACAATGGTAGAATCAAAATAAATGACATGCACAAGTGTATTGAAATAATACCTACATGAATAAATGATTTTGAATTTGAATTTGGATTTGCACTACAATGACTCTTTAATGAAATATTATTTACAAACGGACACTGCTACAAATATAAAGACTAATTTCCCAAAAAATTTTTAGATTATCATACCATCAGAGGATCAAGGATATTACTCCGGAGTCTTTTGCTTCATTTGTGCCACTGAAACCAGAGCCAATCTACAAGTATTCAATGGAAGGAGCAGGTAAAAGACACATTATTTTTATTTTTTTTTATTCTTGAAATAAATATTTTAATTTATTATTAAACTTATGCTAATCTATGTTCTTACCTTATAAATAGTTTCCATATTTACATTTGCATTTAAAAGCGATATGTAGATGAAATTATTAAATGCTTACTGATTATTTGTAACATTGGTTGTTATAATATTCTGAGCAATGAATCATGTTGATATGAATCATTTTAATTGAATTATCTTCATCAGACATAAAGATGAAATTGTTTTGTGTTTTCTCTAATTGATATTAAGATATGGGTTTAATTTGATTGACTGTTACTCTGTAGTTAAAGCTCCTATACTGAGTATTATTATAAGACAGGTAAGGTCCAAGTAAGGTCAGTCTATTCCATGGCTAGTAATTCTAGAAAACTGTATGGACGATCTTGATAATCCTCATAATTATCATCACTAGAATGTCTACCTGAATTTTGTTCTTCAGTTATTGTTTCGGAATCCTCATCGTCGATTGATGATGATTCTTTGTCCTCGTCTTCATCGTAATGTTCGTCTTCTTCAATATTTACTTCTGTATTACTCTGCTTTTCGCCTAATTTATCAAGAAGATCATTTAAATCATCGTCAATTTTAAGGTATTTCTCATGATTTTCACTCTCTTCTTCGTCTAGCTCTGGTTTAGGTGACGATATTTCATTTTCTTTCTCAGATGCACTGCCAAAGTTGAAATCGAATAAATCCTGCAAAATATTGGCTGTAGTAGACTTTTCAGTTGTGCTGGTTGTTGAGATTATAGAACTGATATTATTCTTTGTGTTGGTTTCAGTATTAGTCTTTTTCTTTTTGCATTTAGTTTTATTTTTTGGACTTGAATGAGGTGTTGTTTCAACAATTCCGTCATTAGTTACATTTTCTTCTGACTCATTAAACTCACTGTTTTTGTCACTGGGCATTAAAGTCGAACTCTGGAATATAAATTCCGTATGATCTTTTGACTCTTCCTCAGTATTTTCGAAAATTTTCTCTTCTTCATTTTCGTCATATTCTTCCTCCGGATAATTATCGACTGTTGTTTCGTTTATACTATTAGTATCCTCACTAAATTGTTTCGTCGTTGTGGATTGCGTAGATGGTTCAGGTTTGACTGATGCTTCACTAGGATCAATTGTGCTAATCTCACCTGCCCGATCTGGATGTCTTTTATTGGTTTCCTTATCTGAAATGTTTGGTATTGGAGACGAAAGATAGCCCTGGAAATTAGATCCTTTCCTCCTATACATTCCCGAAGGAACTGTGGTTGTTTGGTTTTTTAAGCTCCATTTATCATGCTTAACTGAAGTTCCTTTCAGCATTAATGTGGACTGTCTAAAACGATTTCTGTTCTTTGGTCCACTTGGAGTTGTTGTTACTCGTGTTGTTGTTGAACTTCTACTAGTAGTTGGCCGGAGGGTGGTTGTAGTGGTAGGTTTATTAGTAGTCGTAGAGGTACTAGAATGAGTTGTACTGGGTATAGTAGTTGTTGAAGTTGTTGTTGTGGTTGTTGTCGTTGATGTGGTCGGAGCTGTTTTCTTGCTCGTCGATTCCAAAAGAGATTTGGTAGAACTTATTGCAGCAGAACTTGCTTGTGGTGTGAGATCTTTACTTGGCCTTGTTATAGCTAATTTTTCGACGCCTTTATTAGATGATGTCGTTGAATTCGTTGTTACCCTTTTGTGCTTTTTTATTTTGTCCTGCTTAACAAATTTCGGCGGTGGGCGCGTACGTTTCTTTGGTTTAGGTGTTGTTGACGTACTCGTCTGTGGTAAAGTTTCTGTTGTTGTTGTTGTTGTTGTTATTATTGGTTTTTTTGTATCTGATATAGTTTCAGTAGTAGTTATTGGACTGCTTGTTTCAGTAGTGAGTTTTTCTGTTTGGCTTGCCATGGGTGTCGTTTTTGTAAATGCGCTCAAAATATTTGCCCATTCCATGTCCTCGTTATGGTCTTCGAGCGCGCTCCCTGCAGTTATTATATCTGGTGCATTTGTAGTAAGCTTCGGTAACTTTGTATTTTCGTTTTTCTTTGTAGGTTTTCTGGGTATATTCGTTTTTCGTATTTTATTGTCACCTTTTTTAGGAATGTTATAAACTTCATCATATTCCGTGGAGTTGTCTAGATAACTAGAAGTTATTGGTCTGAACGCGGTTTCAATAAAAGAGTCTTTCTCCGTTGATTGATTTTCTAGAATCTGAGGGCTGGGTCTAAAATCGATCGGTCTATTGTTTCTTAATGGTTTCTGTGTAGGTACGCCTTTTAACGGAGGCATAGGTTTAAATGGTTTCTTATCCATAGTAACAAATACTCCTGGAGGAGCATTGTATATCGGTGGCCTTACATGTTCTGAGAAATAATTAATTTTTGATGATGGTGACCGAAATTTGTTATAATTTTTATAAACTGTTATGGTCTCAGGAATGTTTGTTGTTCCATTATTAAACCTAATAATATTATTGACATCAAAAGACATATCTTTTGTTGGCGGAACAGGAGGCAATGGCGTCGGCAAAACAGCAGGTCGCGTTGTTCTAATAGGTTTATTGGACGTCATATGTTTGTAATCTGATTGTAAAGTGTGTGGGTTGCCACTGTTAAAGTGATTATTACCATTGATATATTTATTATCAATGATATGTTGGTTAATATGTCCATATTGGTTATTATTATTAAAATAGTTACCATTAGAATAGGGGTTACTGTTAGAATATTGATTACCGTTATTATATTGATTTGCAATTGGAATTTCACTTGAATTGATGTCTAGGTAATGCTTAGAGGTTGGTACTATTGGCGGAGGGGGAATTGGCCGAGAATATTTGACTGGTTGTTTATATGGGTATGGGGTATATTTCACATTCTGTTGATATTGATCTGTTGGGGCACCGACGTAACCAGCCTTCGACAGTGGTAAGTGCACTTGTGGGACATAGGAATTTGATTTATGCCTTGGTGTTGCTTCCGGTGGTGAGATCTCATCGTCATCATCAGAAAACAAAGATGAAAAAATTCTGTCTAGGCCATGATAATACGATCGGCCTAGGTGATATTTTGTTGGAACAATGTTTCTATGGATCCAAACAGCTCGTTCTGGTCTCATTACTTGAGGGACCACATATTCGCGTTTCTTATGTTCTTGCGGCGGTTCAGTTATTCTATCAGGAGTACTTTCTCGCACGGTGAAGGTTCTGATAGGATTTTCATAAGGTTTCTTCAGTTTTTTGGGTGTCTGTGAGATCACTGAAAAAGTGAGTTCATAATGATAGCGACCAGGGGACGTTTCGTGATCTCTTTGCCGGACACGTTTGACAGACCATATCGCTTTTACTCCTTCCATACATTTATCATCGGTGCAATTTTTTTTTGATCGATCGTCTTCAATAAATCTAAAACCGTCTTTCTCTTCCAGTAATCTTCCTCTAGCCATGATGGCTACATCACCAAATGTAGAGGGATCTTCTTCAGGTACTCTATCAAAAGGCGCCATTTTAATTTTTTCCCATAAATCATGATCGTCTATTTCCTTAGAAACTTGTTGGTTTTGCTTCGTGCTTTGAGATATAACGTCGCCCTTAGCAATTAGCTGATCAATTTTGTCTCTAACGAGTGTCAAATATACGCTATGCCTCAAAGCATCTTCCCAGTAGTGGGCCGGGATGACAGCTACAGTTGATGGTGATTCAGTCCTAAAGGTCTCGTGAAGTGTTCCCGCGCGACCCTCCCTGTTGTCATCTCGCCATTCATAGAGAGGAATCGGTGTCGGCCTGAAGTCATCGCTTGCCGCTCTGCTTCCTTTTTTGTGTATCTGTAAAACAAATGTTGATTATTCAGGTATCGCAAAATTAGCTGGTATTAAAATTAATTAATTATTGGCCGTCATTAGAATTGTATTGTAGGAAAAAACGTGGATATTTGAGAATGCGTTTGAAAGTAAAATGGCGGTTGGCGGGAAAGTGCGCAGTAGCGTGCGGTATGCTCGCGTGTCTGTCCAGCCAACCCCCGCGCGGCAAATTTCCAATCACTAACTGTAATATAATTTTGCAATAATCTTCATATTAATTCTTTCTAATGTTAACTTACTGGATTGTTTCTCAAAATTTTTGTATTTCACGTTTATGTGTTAGCGGTAAACAACAACGAAGTTTTGTGTATGAAAAGAAACACAATAAGTATAAAATTCTCTCAGGTCTAAAAATTTATTAACAATGAAAGGTCATTTAGCACTGGTTGGTTTAGAGAATAAATTTGATTATCTAGCAGTTAGAATATGTTAACTTTATTGTAATAGATACGGTCTATTATAAACTGGTGCAGTAATGTATTGTTTGAGGTCAAGTTAAAAGCGTGCGATCGAAATAGAATTTAGATGATAATCCACGTGTAACAGATACATTTAAAAACCCTCATAGAGGTATAAAACGGACAAGCGATACAGTTAAATTTGTGAAATCAATGAGTCTTGGCACATCCTGACATTCAGTTTTATTGCGTTTTAAATCTCATATATAAAAAGAATATAATAAAATGGTTTAATTAGAGTTTTGCCTGTGACTTAACTCCTGAAACACCAAAATTTAGAATTTTTATCATCAATATCGCCTGTGATTCTGTCACTTATTTTAAAGAGAGCTGAATATATTAGAGCCGATTGCTTTATTTCCACCAAACAATTAAGAACCAACTCATCAGAGAAGGCTTTCGATTAAAAAAACGCACTTGAATTGATTCGTTTGTTTCAAGCTATGATGTCACAGAGAGAAACACTACTTAACTCATAATACTTTTCATTGAGTTGATAAAAAAATTTTACATTTTGCGTTTCATTGTTTTGCTTTCCGTGGCATTACTCGTGTTAAGTGTATTTCTGTTACGTCTGAATGGTGCAGATCGTTATGGTTATCTCGGGAGATGCATCTAGTTAGACCTACATGTGTTCGTAGCGTGACGCAGTGTAATGTAGCGATAGTGAATTTTTCAAGGGCGCTGAAGAACGCTCTTACATAAGCTGGTTATGGTCTCAGTAACACGCTCATGATTTTAATTAAATCAACATTTTAAGGAGATTAAAATTACAATATTATGTCGACTCACATAGAATCGATTATTTGTTAAATATCTAACATCGATGTTTGTAACATGTTAAAAGTAAGTGAATTTTATATTTCGTCGCAATATTAACGAGTCAGTAATTGATCTCCCATTTATTGTTTGTTTGATGTTTTTCATGTCTGTAAGCGACGATGACATTTAAGTTGCTCCATTATCAGTTATTAGCATAAGATACAATGTCTGATTAAATACGTCGATTTTTTCAATATTATGAGATACTTTTAGATACCCTTAGCTTTAAAAAGAATAACGTTCCGGAGCTAATAGTTCACACCACTCGCGACACTTATGCACAGCCAATGCGTTATCTCCAATCTATTGCTCCACTTGGGTGGGAAAATCTCATCCCTGCACAATGGTAGACATACATCGAGGTCGTTGCCTGTTATCTCAATCTATTTTATAATTCTTTTTATTGTCTATGGTGCAATGGACGAATTGGCGCGAAAATACTTTAATGATCACTATAAAGACTTCAAAATTAAAAAAAGAATTGACAGATAACGTTAATGTTGTTATTTGATAATATAGTGAAATATTTGACACAGATTCAACTGACATTACAGATTACGAAATGAAACAGTTATGGGTTTTGTTTAGAAATACAGTATTGAACTTGCCGTTGGACATTTGTTTAATATTGACATTTGGTCAGTAACATTACTTTCTTGCAGTATAATAGTGCAACGAATCGTATGGTGACTAACATGATTTCATTGGTAGTTTTATTTCGTGTGTTAAAATATAAACATTGAGTTATTGCCGTAAGCTATTGTACGATTGACTGCTAACTACTAGTGTTAAATTTGTTATGAAACATGACTAATAACGTTTTCGTCTTGACACGATAATGAATGATTATTATTTTCCGTGTTGGATTGAGATCTAGGTCTTCATGGGAATAATGATGCGACTAAACAAGAGCTTCACAAGCACCAAAAGGCTGTTAGTTTTCATAATTCCACGTTACTTGAATTTATTTCTTGAAGATTTTTGGATGAGGCTAAAACCGTGTTCAGCACATCTTAATATATATATATATATATATAATTCCTGTTTTTCATGAAAATTTTTGTGTTGGTGCATTCAAGAATGGTTTAGATTCAGAATTCGATCTGATGGATATTTTTTTTTTATTAATTTAATTAACAAATTCGGTATAAACATTGAATATAAGACGACTAGAGTATAACATAATGCTGTATAACGTCTACCGATTCCGCCAGTATAAATATAATGCATACAAATAACTCATTTGGAGCTATATGAAAAACTTAATTAGTCATTACAAATAACATTCCCGAGGCGAAAACTCCGCGCATCTAAATCACTGCCAAAAAAATACGCCTAGGAAAAGCGGGCTCGCGTTATTGTACTCACAATTAGCGCGAGGAAAACGCAGACGACCGCGGAACGCATCTTCGATCACTCACTGCACGAATTTTGCCATTAACGATAGTCGTATAGGACGCGTGCGCACGCGCACCTCTCGACGCGGACTGGTGGGAATACTAAACATGCGAACACCACCCACCCCTCTAATGAGCGGTTGAGAACTGACGAGGAAGTTCGAAGAGGGTGCAGCGACATCGATTCACTACAAGCTTTGATTTTCACCGGTGTTAACAGTTTAAAAGACGTTAATTTACAGCCAGTAAAGGCCATAAACTTGTATTACTTGCACCGCATAATTTAGTTAACATGCGATAGGTTTTCGTTGCATTTCACTTTTTGGAATGATTAATCGATACTTTATACTTCGATAGTTTTATTTTTTACTGCTTTACATAGATTGAACGATATTAAAATGAGTATGTGGTGTGATGTGGCATTATGGCATGGTAGCCATGTGGTGCAGGGTCATAGCGGAGTCGCTATACCGAGGAGTCTCCGAAGCAGATACAAT
>DWJN01004417.1:0-12434 GCA_018248895.1 Carystus phorcus
TGGGGCAAACCCTCTCAGAGCCAGTGACGGAGAAGCAATCGTCAACATGTCAAGACACACGGTATCTGGTGGGCTCATCTTGCATGCAAGGATGGCGGGTGTCTATGGACGACTCGCACACACATATACTGTCATTGCCTGATGATCCTGGCACAGCTTTCTTTGCTGTTTATGATGGCCACGGTGGTGAGTTTGTTGCTTTGTTTCTTTATTTCAATTAAATTACTAAATGATGGGCTGAATGTTTAAACATACTTTACCAGGTAATCATTTGGCCAAAAAGATATTGTTAATATTATGTGGTTGTGTATGTTGCTATAGTGATTCTAAAATAATTTTTGGTTGTCGAATATCTACAATGATTAAAATTATTATGTACGTAGGAAAAATGTGGAGGCTGTTACATTCATCATATATATATAGATTAATGTTGAATACAGTTTCAAACATGGCAGTTCTTAATTTAGATAGTAATAATATAAGTGACTAGCTGACCCCAGCAAACCTTGTTTTGCCATATAAATTATTACTTCAAAACAATTATTTGATAACCATAAAAATTGTTATAGTGGGTTAACCTTAAAAGAATAATATTGTAATACATGATTTTTGAGTAACTTGCACCGTTTACTTACCGCACGCAACAAAAAGTAAACATTTTGCCGTTTTCGCAATATTCTTTATTGCTGCTTCTCTCCGATTCATCTTAGCGTTATGTTATATAGCCTATAGCGTTCCTCCATAAATGGACTATCTAACACTAAAAGAATTTTTCCAATCTCAATCAAAGATTCTCAGCTGTCACTAAATTTATACAAACCTTATACTAACATGCAGCAGCTCTATATAGAAAAATGTAGTTTTTTTTTTTTTTTAATACAAAATATTCAACAAACATAAGGTACCTGGTTCATTCTTTGATCATGTTTACATGTATTTACTTAATGCATAAATTATTGATTATGTCATATATTTGTGGTGTAAGTAAAGATTTTATCTTTTTAGGATCAAACATAGCTGAATATGCGGGTAAACATTTACACAAATTCATCACAGCCAGGCCAGAGTATCACCTTGGCAATATCGAGGAGGCAATGAAACAGGTACTAATATAGACTTGCTAATATTGATAATATTGTAAACTCTGAAATGTTAATTATGTATGGGAATCAAATCAACGGAACAATTAAATTGAAATATGAGTAATTATATTATTAATTAGAATACCAAATTATGCAAGGATTGGTGGTCAGTAATCACAATCTTTAAAGATTGCGGAAACTCTCAACAATTTTAATGCTATGCAGAATCTATTGATATTACTCTCTCTCAAATATCTTCTATCAATTAGTTGTTTTTTTTTTCAATTATGTTCATAAAGTCTAACTCCCTCCATATTATGTACTACTTTATGACGTTCAAAAATAGATTAAATAAATAATGCTACACACATAGATCCACACTTTTATTCTCTGTGTCAAGGGTGTCATGGACTACACACAAAGACAAGGACACACACACACCCAGATTCGGGTTGAAATTTAAACTCATTCAAATTTCTGCCCTGTTTTGAGTCGAAGCAATAGCATTTCAATGCGGTCCGATATGGTAACTATTACCACGCGTTAATTGATCACGTTTAACTGTCCAGGGTTTCCTCGACCTGGACCAGGCGATGCTGGAGGAGGACATGCAGGAGAAGGTGGCCGGCAGCACGGCCGTCGTGGTGCTCATCAAGGACAACACGCTGTACTGCGCCAATGTGGGTGATTCGCGAGCGGTAGCCAGCGTACGCGGAGGGGTGAGGGTTCTTATATTCTAATATCTTTGTTTTATACACATTTGTAGCATTTTCAGGACAGCAACTGAATGAAAAATCGAAGTTATAAAAAAAAATCTTCAGAAAAGTTTTCAGAAAAATAAAAAAATGAAAAAAAAAAAATTTTCCTTAAGTTTTTGATTCATGGAAGTTGGAATTTAAATTAGATGTTCCGTCGTTATGGTATATGAATAAATGATTTTGATTTTGGAATTGGATTTTGATGTTCCGTCGTTCAGGTGGAGGTGCTCTCGTACGACCACAAGCCAAACAACGAGGAGGAGTTGCGTCGGATCACCGCGGGTGGAGGCTGGGTGCAGCTAAACAGGGTCAACGGCAACTTGGCGTTGTCGCGAGCGCTCGGCGACTACGTGTTCAAGCGCAACTACCGGCTGTCGGCACGCGATCAGATTGTCACAGGTATTATTTGATTCTTAACTTGGTTTGCGGTACAGGTATTAATTGATCATCGATTTGATTCTTAACTTGGTTTGCGATACAGGATTTATTTAATCACGGATTTGATTCTGAACTTGGTTTGTCGTACAGGCATTATTTGATTATCGATTTGATTCTTAACCTGGTTTGCAGTAGATAAAGTAGCCTCTGAAAAAATAAGTGAGCCTGGGAGTTTTCCGTGTCAGAATATTTTCGAGGGCGTTTTAGTGGTGTAAAATACCACAACCGGAACATATGTGATATTTTGTAGATGTATCGCCCGGATAAGATAAAGATGCAGGTCAATAATTTTTAGCAAAATAATGTGACAGATATACCAATTAAATTCAATGAATGAAAATGAAGTTATGGTCCCAGCGTAGTTAAATATGTTGTATTGTTATCGATTTTGAATACTGTGATATTTTATTGTCTAAAAAAAGACTGAAAGAAAAATCGAATTAAAAAAAAATTAAGTCAGAGCCGTGGGTTTAATACAATTATCGGTAAATTCCTTTCAGCATATCCGGACGTCCAAGTACGACAGTTAAATGATGATTGGGAGTTCATCGTGATTGCTTGTGATGGTATCTGGGAAGTGCTGTCCAATGAGGTAAATTACATTACAATGATTTAATAAATAATATACGTTGAATGAAGCACATTACTTGAGAGTGTGTTATAGCAACTAAGAACATCTCATTGGTAACTAGAATTATGTGTATTATAATTACAATTGTGTTACCCTCAGTAATTGATATATTGGTGACTACGACATTAATAACGGGAATGTTAGTGATTGCTACATTAATAACTATAAAATTAGTAACCGACTTTTCTAATTGAAACATTTATGCTCGTATTAAAAAGAACATTTATATTGTAAATATTGTACTTTCAACTGCAATCCTAAAATAATTGTAACTGCAACTAAATGACGTTTTATTCCAAAAGTTGTACCAATGATAATACATACCAAATAGAGCAATATATTATAATATGTTAAAGTTAATCTGACTTTAATTTTTAACAGGAAGTCGTAACGTTCTGTCGTGTGCGGCTACTGAGCGGATGGGAGCCCGCGGCCGTGTGCGAAGCCCTAATGCAGCGCTGCTTGGCGCCCAACTGCGCCACAGGTGGGCTCGGCTGTGACAATATGACCGTGCTGCTCGTTTGTCTCGCGCCTTTCCCACGCCCCGATCTCATGGTAAGATGATATATTATACTTAAAACGGAGTAAATATTGGTAATGGGTGACCCCGATGTATTTCAATGTTGAGTAGGTAAAAATATATTGAGGATAGAATACTCTTTATTGTACATACAATAAAACAGAAACTAGATAATGATTTGGTGACCCCTAATATACATTGGTGACCCCGATGTTGCATTTTTATTGCGTATAGGTAAACTATGAAGGAAATGCTTTTATGAGCCTAATAATATATATTTTTTCTAATTACATATTCCCATTAGCAAGCAAGAAGATGTCACAATTTTTCCACTCCTGAGAAACATATTTATCTGTCATATAAATTAGCTTCCTTTTGAAGAATTCCCAGTGCTACGGGGTACTACAAAAACGATGTAAAGAGAGTTCTTCAGTGTCAACGTTGCATTGGCGGTTTTTCTGGTGTTGCTTATATCCAAGGGTGACAGTAACCATTTAGAATCACGTGGTGCGTCACGTTATGAAAAAATTTACTGCTTCAACCTCTAATAGAATAGTAACATTGGGTCACTATATCGAATTTGAGAAAACGAAAGGGTTGTAACTGACACCTGTGTTGAAGATACGTGTTTTACCCTATATAGATAGAAATAGTGCCTAAAATGCATTTTTCCCAAAGGTGTGAGTTAGTACGTCAGAAACTAAAAAAAGATTGCAAATGTCCTTACGACTGTGTGATATTTGTTATATGTTTATAATTTTAATATATGTTTGAGTACATTCACACATTAACATACATTTACAAACATACACACACACTTTAATTAAGTGATGGTTTATTTCATTTGCATGTTTTGTACGCTATTCTGTTGCATGTTGATTGGAAGATACTTATTAAAGCTTGAAGTATTTAGTAATTGATATTAAACATGTAACACATATTTTCTTTATGAGCTTATAAAAAAGATTTGTGATGGAACATTGAAGCGTAATGAATTATGGTTTATAAATATTTTGTCTATTAATATTTCCCTTTCATTTGGTGAGCCTTTTGTACGAATAGTCCCACTTCTTTCATTAAAGGGGAGTATGGTAAAAATAAATTTTGGAGAGATTTTTTTGAAACTGAGTATTTATTCTTGTTAATTAATAAAACAAAGATACCAGAAATTCCAATACTGCGGATAAGGCAACAGCAAGTATTTTATAACACTAAAAGAAACCTTCTATAAATTTTTCAATATCAATTCTTTTTATCAATGTGTTACAAATGGGCGAATCTATAAAAAGGAAACTGTCTGAGTAGATGACCATTTCTTTCAGTAAAGATTTGCTAAACATTCGAGTAAATGCTTCAAGCTTTGATATAGCATTTTGTATGAGCTATGCATGTTGAACATACATTTATTTTACCTTATACTTGCTATTAGTTGAGATATATTTAAAATTTAGAGTAGGATTAAATACGAATTGAATTAATGTATGACTGACAGATATAAAGATATACTATTTAGAGTTTTAAAATTAAGGCACTAAAGTTGAATTTGTTTCGCAGTCCGCGTTCAAATGCCTCGATTCGCCGCGCCCTACGTACTGGACAATGCCTTCGAGGCGGTTCTCTTAACTGTATAATATCTAGTACACTACGCACAAGTCTAATAAAGTAATTGTAAATGAAGCGTTTAATATGATCTTTCACGTGACATACATATATAAAAGATATATTATACAAAAGATTTATATCTTTATGCATCTTTTATACACTATGTTGGCTCTAAAATATGTGAAATAATTTGTAGTGATTTATGTTATTGATTTTTTTTTGCATAATAACAGTTTTCCGTCTTAAAATTGAATAAACGCTAGAAATCTATAGAAATGAGTTATACATGATTATATTTTCGTTTTTCTAAGATAGTTTAAACACTTCATTTGCAAAGGCTTTAAACTTCAGTGAACTTCACAAACTGTGATCATGTGTGTCTTTTGAGTCAAAACAAGTCAAGTGAAACCGGTTGCACCTACCTCTAACAGACTCTATCGCCTTTATAATGCTATAATTTTTTTTATTACAAAGAAGACACATCTGGTGCAATCGGACGTGTATGGCTTTGTCGATAATTTTATTTTTATATTTAATTTATACGCTGTGGCATTTTATCTAAAGTATTTAGAAATTCAATGATGTTATCAAGTCTATCTCTTCAGTCTACTTTGATTACTAGCATACACAATATATTTTTTTTAAGTCCCAAGGCGTTTAAACAGTTTTGACAGCAATTGGGTCCCAATGGAATTAGATTTTTTATTCATGTAGTTCTTTATATAATTCAATTCAATTATTTAATATTTGTTTTTTATCAAAACATTATGTTGTGTAATTATCTGACATGTGGATTCAGCTTGTAAAAATATGATCCAAGGAAAAAAATATATTGTTTGCCCTCTTTTGTAATTTATCATGGAGCAAAAATAGTCTAATGTTGGGCAAAATAAAAACCATATGCGATGTTTCCGTCATCTTTCGATTTTATATTAATGAAATCAATAAAATCATTGTTAACTCATCATATAAATTAATCAAATTTATGCTTTAAATCTGGGTTTAATGTTTTGTGAATTTTAACATATGTTAGTAAGACTGACACGTGCCAAACAAATTTTCCTTAAAATAACGTTGAACTATTTTTCTTCGATATATTTCTTTTTTGCCGTGGCCCTCGTTGTATTGGGGCATTCGTAGAAGCAGAAACGTAATGTTTCTTTTTATATAAATGCAGAATGACAAAAAAACTGTGATAATTTTTAAAACGAAAGTATATATTTCATTAATTGGTCTGTTGAAATATTCTAGTCTCTCAATAGTTGCTATATTTTTTAAAATATAACTTTTGAGTGTAACTGAAGTGGAGTTAATGAAAAACATTAATAAGACTGTTATTGTGCTACGTTATTAAGTCGCATTAAGTGTGTATGTTCTAATATTATATATCTCATAAACAAAAATTATAGTATCCACTTATTATATGAAACGGGTTTTTAAAAATAATGTGCATGAATGAATTTTGAGGAAACTTTAATAGATTTATTGATGTGTAACTTTAGGCAGTGTACGCTTTTAAGCGGAGGCTTATTGAATCACATTAGGGTTCCATAATGTGTCTAAATCGTTATGTCCATTCATTTATATAATACATTGTTATTGTTTTAATAATATTATAGGTCATTATAGGTCATTGATAATATAAATCATAAAATATTTTGAAAACTATTATATATGTATATATCAATTTTTTTACATTATGGCAACTTCAATTGCAAAAATTACATTTCGAGAACCAAACAAAAAACAAGCATAAAATTATACAAATAGTAATAATTTTAAATTTTTATTTTTATTTTTTTTACATTATAAATTATGACTTTCCTTTATAACGTTTCTATAACACTCATAGATTATAGTCATCAGTAATATATTCTTATTTTAGTATTTATAAATTTTTGAACTGTCATTAGATTAAAACTAACTTAGCATGGAACCCTTATTTCACGAAATCAATTCACTGTGACCCATTTTTATTTTCTCTTTAGGATATATTATCTTGTGTGTTAAATGGCTATTAAAGAATAAGGTTATTGTGCTGTTTGCATGTCAATTAACTTTTTGTAATGTGGAGAACGTAACAATTATTTTGTGCATGCATATCTAACGCATGACCGTGCATGCATGCATTGTAATGCTAATAAATAAATATATGGACGTCTGTTTTATTTTGTTGTTTTACAGATTGTGTTGTAATTTTTATAGATTTAGCGTTAAGTTCATTTAATCGCACGAATAATAAATTGCATGTGCTTTTAAATATATTTGTTAAAATTATACAATTGGTCTGCTCGTTAACAAATGCTGTAACATAATTAAATATTTACACAAATATATGAAAGTAAATGCTAATTTTAAATGCATTTTATTGTAGCTCAAATGTAATGGCAAAGTCATAAGTTATCGTTTCTTATATTCATAATTATATTTAGTTGCATTTATTGCTTATTAAACTTGTGCATGTATTTTAATTCTATAATTGTTTTGGATAATTTTCATATAATATTATAGTGTTATGCATGTTCTGTTTAACTAATGTTGTGTATCATGCTTGCCATAAATTGTTTATTTTACACTGCTTTATAAACATTATCACGTTGTGTTTGCTTGCAAATAAACATTTTATAAAATATATGTTCTTTTAATTTGCGATTCATGTCCGTATATGTTACATCTGCTAAAGTTTGGTATGTATTCCATTTATATGTTGTGGAATATTTGGAAGAATCAAAAAGCATGTTACGGAAAAAGATTGCATGAGAAAGTAATCACTGTTTATACAGTAACCAAGTCTATTAATACGTATTATAATTATTTTGCTTAGGTACAAAAACTTTTTTCTTTATTCTTTCTTGGACCATGCATGCATGCCTTTGATATCAGTCAGTCTGATAGTTTGATACCAGAAACTTGATTTAAATATTTTTCCTACCTTTATTTAGTACTGTTATAAAATATGTATATTTAGGAGTAAATTGACTGCATGTTAAGAAGTGGGCAAGAAATGAAGTTAAGCATAAGGATTTTATGTAATTATTGTTTTTGCATGATATACTCGAGACAAAGCTAAGCATTCGTTTGACTCCTTTTCATTGGCAAAAGGTATGTATTCATTTGTATTACAAAATTTCACACTCAAACACACAATGAACAATAAACAATATAATCTGATGTTAATAGATATAATATATTTTTTCCAGGAGTCTCTCCCACCAGAGCACTCGTTAGATAACAAGTTTATGACGAAAGTTCAGGACCTATATTACATGGAGGATGAAGAGGAAGATCTAAAATAGGACTGTATTACAAACATAGTGTAAATGACTGTATATAGAATCGTAAAAGAACAGAGAACTATTTTAATTGTAGCGAGTATTCACGATCTTTGTATTTATACCGATATTTCGACCCAGTTACATGGATCACGGTTACGGCGAGACTGCGGTGGCGGGAGAAACTATTGACAGTTGACACTTGTCATACACTAATGACAGATACACGTCAAGTCCGTATTACGTTAATAGGTAGGTACTATATCAAGACACGACACTAACGACATCTTAACGCACTAATTTGAACAAATTTTTCGACAAAAATATTGCTATAAAATACAAAGATCTCAAATACCCGCTACGATTAAAATGTTAAATATCCGCGATGAAACAAATTTTAAATCATAACAGACTATGCCTTACTATAACAATCTTTCGCTCAGAGGAACAAGGTAATCTAACAGTGAAAATGGAAACAGCAATGTACTTTCAAACTTAGTATCATAGTTTGAAAGTGCTACGTTTAAAGAACGAAGGACTAGTAAAGTAGTAACATATAAACTAGCTCATTCCGCAGATCTGCAGCTTATCCTATAATCTAATCGTGTTATATCTAATAAGTTACGAATACAAAAGTTTGTGCGTACAAAAACTAATTCTTCGATTTATTTGTAACTTTGAATTTACTCTTAAATGTTGCAAGTCCAATATTTCCAATACATCATCATCTTCCTGACCTTATCCCATTACTTGGGGTCGGGGGAGTGTCTTCTTTTTCCTCCAATACAATACTAGTTTAAAAAAAACTTTTTAGAGTGGTACAAGCAACGAACGTGTCGATTTGACATTATGTTATGAACTTATAGCGATAGTTGTACAAATTTAATTGGAGTCGCTCTGAGCGGAAGATTTTTATGCGGTTGTACTATGAATGCTTATTTTTTATATCGTCTTTCTGTATTATTAATCAAAAAGATTGGCTTAAATGTGCCAAATGCAATAGACTTTCTAAAGCGTAGCAGTCTTTAGATGTTATATTTATTTTTCTACACTTTTGGTATATTATTATTGTAATTAGATTTTTTTACTGAGGCAAAATGATGTGCAATATTTTAATAACATAATAACATACGCGTATGCGTATAGTGGATTTCTTCGTTTAATACCTTTTGTAAACATGAGACACCAGCTTATGTATGTATATGTATGTACCTTGTTCTTTTGGACATCGTTTTAATTGGATATAAACAATATAGATTTTGTTTAAAACCATTTCAGTTAGGTATGTAACTATGACCATCTGTAGGTGTGTATTTTTCGACGTGACATCAATTGGAGTATTGTCGAAGAAATCCACTACAACTATGACTTTTTTTTATTATTTCTTATTCTATATTTTTAAATAGATTCCTGAAATTTAGGAATTCGAGGGTTCGTGAGCTTAAAAGCTTGCCTGATTGCAAGAAGCTTGTGATTACGTTTATAATATATCACTTCTTCATATTTAAAACAATTAATTGTAATTTATGAGGTAATATTTGTGTTATCAAAGTGACATCTGTTGATTGCATAAAAGCGTTATCGCGGTGGTGAATTGCGTACGATTTTGTTGCGGAGAACACGTTGCGCACTCGCGGTGAACATGCATTGCATTCGTGACGAACTCGTTGGGCACTCGTGACGAACTCGTTGCGCACTCGTGACCAACTCGTTGCGCACTCGTGACGAATTCGTTGCGCACTCGTGATCGTGACGAACTCGCTTCGTACTCACGACGACATCGCTGTGTACTCGCAACATATCGTAGCGCGCTCGCTTCGCTTTCAACTCGCTTGAAAACCACTAATGTGATAACGCTGTAATGTCTGGGTTATGATAAATATTGCTATTTTTTGACCAAATAATACTAGACTTTTTTTCCTTATGTGATCCAGAGAGGAAATATATATGTATGTAGATAATTTTGATAGTGTAAAATCGGTGTGTAGTTAATCGGTGTCGAAATGTAATTATTAATACAAAATACTGCATATCTTAAAACATCGAGAATGTAGTAAAGTATATTTAATACTATATTATATCTTTATTTTGTTTTGTTAAATGTGAGAGCTTTTAATAGTTCCGTAGTTGCCGTCCAAATTGTTTGCAAAATTTTAATTGTTTACGTATTTAGTTTATTCTATAATGTGATTCGGAGATGTAAAATTTAAAATTTTGATGATGTATGTTTCTAATTATAAAATATGAGTTGTTATTATGTATGAAAAGTTTAACTTCATTTGGAATAAGTTGTAGAATGTTTTCAAATTATAATCAGAATTATGCTTTGCAATATTCCTAAAAGTTTATTATAAATGTTGAGTTATACAAATAATTCTGCTATAATAAAATAATGCATTTAGAAAATTAATGTTAATTTCAGAAATGTTTAATGCATTTTTTATTATAATTTTAATTTATTTATTGATGCAATATCAAAATATCTATATCATTGTTTCGTATTTATTCTAATGATAGCATTTTATTGTAATTGATTTTTTTTATCTTTTTTTATTTCTTTTATATTTGTAGGATAAATTCGGTTATATTCTAAGGTTATATTTCTTATTGAAGCTGTTAAGTCTTTAGCAGTGCCATATTATTGCTATGATATTCCGTTTATCTATAATCTATAATACGGTGAAACGTATATGAATTCTATAAAAATCTAATTAAGAAACTTGATCTAAAGTCGACAATTGTTTATTTACTTAAACAATTAATTTGTTTGAACAATAAAAACTCACCTGAAAAAATATAAATGTATAACAAAACACATATACAGTACATATAAAATGTTTGTAATGGTGTGCAATAAAGTCTTTATGATCGTTCAAAAATGTTGCATACACTCGATACTCAATAACTTTATAATAATTTATAAAATTGGTTATAAATGTAACTTTATTATTTATAATGAATGTTACCGCAAATAATTGACATCTGATGTTATTACTAATTATTTTAAATTTACTGTAATACAATTAATTTCTGCCGTTGAAACATTTTTTGCATAATGCATTTTGTCTATGTATTGTTGTAATTAAATTTATGTAAGTAGAAAGAGGATAAAAATTATTAATACACAGGAAGTGCGTCAACTCATGTATCAAAAAAAAATTGAGACTGGACATTACTACTAGTAGTAATATACATATATATTATAGATATTTGCTTGTAGACGCGAAGAAATAATTCGCTAAATAAAATTAATTGGTCTATCGCTCTGAATGTATCTGTACAAAAATATACATATGTAACTAAATAAAACAACTAATTAATCAGGACATTTCATTCACTCGTGTAAAAAGTAATCAAATGTAACTTGATAACTTCCAATATAAATAAAATTTAGTTTTGTTAATGGTGAAATATTTTTTATTTAAACGTTAGATATACGGCGATGGTTATTCCTCACAAGTGATGGATTACATATGGCCACTCGTTTTGTATACTGTGAGTTCAGGCAATCCTAATTGTAAAATGTCAGTTTGTCCGCACTGCCTGTGTATTATATATTTGATAGTAGATTGTGTAATGTGTCGGGTTCGTAACATATCTATAAAGAACTAGTCAGTAGTAAAATAGCCTCGTGTGTACAGTTCTTTGTTGTATAGACGATGTTGAAATAAAGTTTTACATTTGTACATTTGGTATTTTTCAATTATACTATCCTCGTAGCCTCTCGGCTCGCGTCGATCCTAAGATCGAGAGAGTTGAGCAACTACGGGCGCGGTTGGTACCTGGATGGGTGACCATTAGTGGTCAAAAATTTGTTGAACGTTCCCGTGCTTCGGAGGGCACGTTAAGCCGTCGGTCCCGGTTGTTATGGTAATTAACATTCCTCAAGCCGTGTCTGAGACCTTCGGGCAGTTTAAAAACTATCGATACTTGGGTTGGTTTCTAACCTTTTCACCAATCCCCATTGGAGCAGTGGAGTGGTGATGGAGTATGCTCTACACTTCCTCAGTGATGAGTAGAGACCCGTACTTAGTAGTGGGCCATTAATGGGTTGAAGGCACGTATAGTTTTTGCGGCTTTTCTTTTGTTTAGCGTGTGTGAAAAATTAGGCCTACAAAACTTCTTTGTACA
>DWJN01004418.1:0-12433 GCA_018248895.1 Carystus phorcus
AGAACAGCAATGGGTGTATATTGTAATAAAATGAGTATACTTTTCTATCTGTCTATCTATCAGCCCTTTAAGGTCCACTGCTGGAAATAGGCCTCCCATAATTGTATACTTTTAATATCTTTGAATCCAGTGAGTTAAATATATGAATTATTCATAGTACTATGTTTACGTTATTATTTAGAACAAATGTATGTTATGTAGACAAATTAAACATTAAAGATATTTTTTCTCGGATCATAGACTGGGCCATTTGATATGTTGCATAACATCATGGGTTTCGTTTCTTCCGCTCTCTCGTTCACAAAGTTATTGAACGCGCGCCGTTCGCCACTATATTTAGTTTTTAACATTTTAAATATCTTAACAACTCATTCAGTTGTTTAAAATCCGTGTAACTGTACTGGTTGTATTTAAGTTACTATTTGAAATTTATTTAATAATGGCGTTCAAAACATCAACTTTACTTTTGGTTATATTTGGTTTTTGTGCTCAATTCTCGTCACAAGGTAAGTCGTATTTTTTATCCAATTTAATGAATAATTTCTGCAATAGTTGCTTTTTAAATTGATTTTAAGTTTTTAGTCATGTTCCATTAATATTATGTTTTGTTACTAAAGTTTTTCGTGTAGACTTGTAGAGGTTACTATTAATGGAATTTTTAAATTAGAGATGGAGCAAAAAATATCTGTATTGATCAATTTGTCTATTACAAAACAAACGTTCGTGAATATATTATAAACTTGCTATGAATTCAATAAAATTGTAATAAATATACATATAAGTTATATGACACTTATATACATAAATATTAAATATAATGGTTTGGTTCGTATCAGTATAATACTAAAAAGATAAACGTCTTGTTACGTTAGTGTGTCAAGAACAATATATTTATATGTTAAAAAGATACGCGAAAATATATCAGATATTTGTCGCCACTTATTCGTATTTTTGTAAGCCTCAACCCTGAAGTAACAAGCCTCATTTTGGATGAGTTTGGCGCAGGGAATGACGTATTTATTTTATTCTTCGATTCTTCTTATTCACGAATTGTCATCGAAATAATTGGGTCTTGTTTTTATTGTGATAAAAAGATCCAAATAATTGGCCACTTCAAATCCCGATTGTCCGAAATGTCAATACGACACAAGCATATCCTATAGAGACATTGTTATTCAAAATAAAGATATTTTTATGTAGATACAAAAGAATCGACCAGGGTATTATCACACTGTATAGTATTCTAGTTGGTAGTGATAATAAAAAATAAAATATTATAATACACATGTTTGTTCCTTGAGCGTAGGTCTTAGAGATATTATCTTTATGTCGTTAATGCTACCCGTGATAATAAAGGGAATCCTAGTTCGGGGATATGCTTGTATAAGCTTTTATTAATTACTGCCTATACCCATCTCGCAGTCTTACACATGTTTAAAAAATCAAATTTAAAGAAAAGTTATTGTTGTTGTTTTGGTCCTATTTATTCAAGTGCTGTTGGATACGGTTGGATATATACTATACGGTTGGATAAATTTTGTCCTATCGATCACTAAAATTAACACTACCATAACCATGTATCCGATCGATATAATGTTGGTACTAAAATCTTTTTCAAAAAATTCTGAACAAAGTTGTTAAATACTAAAAAATGTTGCTCTATCTCCTACCACGTCAGAGTCCATAAAGGACAAATAAACATACAAAAAAACAAACATTGCTTTTATATTATGTTAGAAGTAGATTTATAGATAATTAGTATTTTTTTTACACGCTAATATATTTATTTAACTAGTCTTTTATTACTGTATATGGGCAAGTTAAGTATAACAATATCTACTGATTTATAAATAACTATTCACCAAACGTTATACTGCAACATAAAAACGATTATGACTAAACCGTTCTCGAGTCCACTTAAATACACAGAAAAAACATGCAACTAGGTCCAACACGTAGCAATGACACATTATAACAAACTTAAGATTTATACATATAGATATAATACCGACTATTAGAATATTTGTTTACCATCGACAGATTGGTTATGGCTATTTAAAAAAGAATTCCTTTGGTCTGTCGTTAAGTCTGTGACAACGTAGATAAAAGCACCAAAATGAATAGGTATATGTGTATACATATCTTTAGTGGTCCTATAGTCATAACTTAGTAGTTCTTTAATAACTTTAATTCAACTTAGGTGATAAGTTTTGTAACTAAGGATATCTAAATATTACTTCTGCCTATTTTAATGCGGATGTAGACATAAATGAAATCAGTTAAGTAATAAATATTAATGAGCGAAATGGTATTGGCAATTTTGTGAGTAAAATCGATCGATTCAACGATACCATCTTAAGCTAGAACTGGATTCCGGTATGTTTAAATAAAAACGATAAAATAAGAGAAAATTGGATAAGCCGACAAACTGAAGGCCCGATAAATATTTATTATTATTGTGGGATGATTACTAGTAATATTGTTATGTAATTAATATGTTACTTTATAATGCGAATAACTATTTTTTTCTTTGTTTCGTTATTTATGTGCAAACGATATGTCAAAATTTGTTTAGACTTTAAATCTTTGAAGCTCAGTTTTATTAGTTTAGTTTAATTAGATCTTACATTACGCAGTCAAATTAATAGGCAGAACTTTTTCTTACGTCATCAAAAGTATGTAAAATGGCTGTAATTGCGGCCTATACTGACGCCATCCCATTTGGTTTTGATGGCTTACCTAGGTTTAGATGGAGGGTATTGCTTATGTGGTCGGCAGAAACGCTTTATAATACTAAATAATACCACACACTGCTGCACACGTGGTTGCCATGGACAACATGCAAAGACATACACCCAGACCTGAGAATAGAAATTTAAACTCATCATTCAAATTTGCACATCGCTGGGAATCGAACCCAGGACCCTTCGAATGGCGGTTTCGTGACCATTGCGCCATGCGGGTCGTTGCATGATAAATGGATTTTGTTATGTCTGCTATTTTGGATTAAATATGGTGGAACTTAAATAATAATCGTAAATTGTCACGAAAAACAAATGTGTGTGCCAAATTTCAGTCGAATGCGACAATGACAATTTGGTCAATTTTACCTACAATATTTGATTACAGACAGAAGTCGGATAGGTGGAAAGGCCATAAAAGTTTTTAAATAAATTATAACCCTTATTGACTTTATATAACATTGTTCTATTATGTATAATTATCATTAACAAAGCAACGCAATCCGAAATCAAATCTATTGTGTGAAAGATAATATCGTACCCTATTGTCTTTAAAGAGCTTTTACTAAAGAATTTCTGTAAAATAAACCCTTTTGTACGTGCTTACGTATTTGTTTTGCTTATATTCTTTGATTTTTTATTGTTTGTAAAATTATTTGTATAATTTAGATAATGTGCTACCTTTTTTTAGATTCTTTTTTATCTTTTAGTTACATACGTAGAATGATTCTCTAATGAGGTACTCTTTATTCATAATTACTACTTTACTGTGTAGTGTTCATGTCATATAGTGCTAATAGTTTGAGAGCAAAATGGGTTCGCTAAACAGGCAGACCCAGAGATAGTAATGACGGTAACTATAAAGGTTTATTTATACTGATGGCTACAGAAAGTTAAGTAAAATTTGTTAAATTGGAAAATAGATGTTTTCGGCCGTTTTTGAGACAGTTGTCTCAATGAAGGTATCTAGAACAAAGATAAGAAAGGTACTATTGTCTTTCAGGGGAATCAAACCGTTTACGAGCTAACATGACCTCAATTTAGAAGATTACACTGCGGATACTACAAATTGGCTATCAAAAAGTTTACGGCTGAGTGCTGACAACAAACAAAACATTGAACTTATCTACTATTGAACCGCCCTCGCTTTTGTTCGGGAAACATTATCATTACACAAATAGTAAAAGCACCCGAAACTATTTTGTACGCCAATATCTTGTAACGACGGCTCATACTGGCTCATACATATCGTGAGCACCAGTAAATTTCACGATACGAATTTTAAAATTGTGTTGTTTCTCGTTTAGATCGAGTGTTTTATATTTTTTGTTTACTCATACGAGTACGGTGAACTGACTTTTCTTGTTGTTTGAAAAGTGACTTAATCTATGAACAAAAAAAAATCGTCTGTTGATATTTTTATTGATTTAAAATTGAGTATCCTAGGTTACCATTGATATTCTTTTCCATTCAACTTCTCACCAACAAACAGCAGAAGCTCAAATATAAGCTTATTGTTATGCTCATATCGAATAGCTTCATTGTTCACAGTTTTTTGAATCGGTCGTTGTAATTTTTCAACATATATTTGCATTTTGCGCGTAAAAAGCTATATCTCTATTAAACCAGTCTCCCCTGCTCGTGCTACATATCTGAATATCTGATAAGGTTAAGGCGTCAGGTCCCTCTTATAAGCTATGCAGTTTAGTCATCTAGAGAGGTACTAGTCTTCTGATGGAATCGATTACATACAATATTTACGTATTTTATAAAAAGGTACCCGTTTCATTTTGGTGTAGCATACGATGTTCTATACTTTTTTTAATTTGAATCTCATAACGAACAAAATTAGTTATACTCAGAAATTTTGTTTTTACTATATGTATAGCCTACGTTGCTTTAATATAGCTTGTGATACTCTAATGCGGTTATAATACTGACCTTTACGAAGTCTTTGGCTCCGTATCAAACTGTCATAAACATTTAAATTACAAGTACCTATGATTTAACCTTCGCTAGCAAAATAGGGAGTGTTTACACGACTTACACCTCAGTTCTACAGTCTCCAACAATATCTCAGACTGCATGTGCGTTTAAAACCGATCCTATAATTATCGTCGCCGAGTGACATATTATTAGTAGATTGTGCCTAATACTTTTCGCGTCACTACAGAGTTGTACATTTTTTGTGTAAACGGTATTTTCAAGTGTTTCGTTAAAATAACTTTCCTTTTTTTATACAAAGGTCACGTGTTCGTTTTTCGAAACAATTCAATATATTTTAATATTAAACGTTGTATACTTTGCTAGTGAATGTATAATTTTTGTGCAATTTCATTTATTATAATCATGTTTAGATATATTAGTTTGTTATGGCAGTTTTTAACTGATGTTTTATTTAGTAAATAGAGTCTATAAAGTGTCCGGACAATACTCCTTTTATAAGACTTTATTTATGGAGCTTATAGAGATTGATTCGTGCTAGTGATATGCAAATGTAAATATATATCAAAACAAAGATTACTCATATGTTAATTTAGCCAACTTAGTGAAATATGAAATATGAATATTGCGTATTAGCGAATTTACTAACGGATATATAATTACAAAATATGTTTTTTTATTATCTTATAGATTATGTTTAAATTTGTATTCTTGTACAATCTTCTTTAATTTGTTTAAACAAGAAACGATACGATATATCAGACTGATTGCTTCACAGTGGATTGCAGCACAAACGTTAACGACTTTTTAAGCAGTAAAGCAAGTTTCCTAGCAAGTGATTTAGCAATGACTAGTAGTGATGATTAAGTTACGACACCAACTTCACAGGGAGCTAGACTACATACGATCAGTTCAAATGCGACATTTGCTATGATCGTCGCGTCCTTACAATAGTATTGTATTGTATTGTAGTGGTATAAGTATATAGGTATAATAGTGTAAAATACATAAATAAGTGGATGTAAATAGCTTTTGGAAAATACTTTCAAATTCACAAATACAAAAATAAAAGTCGATTGCTGCAAATGTTTGTAAAATCGCTCACGATGGACTGATTTTTTTCAGTGATTGAAAGTTTTGGGGGACGATATATTTGGTGAACGGTTTAATTACTGAAGTGTTTGTGCATATAAAATTCTTGTTTAATTTAATTAGTGTTTACAATGGAATTAATAAGACTGTGTTATATTTGGACTTTATTATCGTTTGTTATACTGCAATGTGTTATGGTGGGTCAAGGTGAACAGACTGGGTTTGAGCTTCCGGTACAGTTGGTTGGGTTCCCGTTCATTATAATAGCGGTTCGGATCACCAATTTCATCAAGAAACTATCCTACGCTTTAAATCCAGGTATTTCACTAATATACTATAAGATACACTTTCAAATTAATTATTTTAAAGGCATACAAGTCATATCAGACACAATTAGTGAAAAACATATGTCATATTAATCGGAATCGTATGTGAGACCTTTTATATTTTGGTTGAATTTTTCATGCAATTTAATTGATTCATAAATTTAAAAAAGCGTCGTGAACAAAATGTATGGCTTCTTGAGCAGTGGTAATATATTATAAACGTTTTTGTGCTTTGGAAGGTACTAATGACTTCAACTTTTTTTTATCGTTACATAATTCAACAATCAGAGGCCTTCCGATGAAATAAGATTTTGGTTCACTTGGATGTGACTTCCTTCTAAATTCCAAATATTTTCATCTTCTAGTGGAATGTGCTACGGTTATATGGTATGTAAAGAGAGCGAAGGACAATTTATCACTGTATTTATATTATTCATTGACTTGACAGCTCTCCAACCCGTTAATTCTGTACTTGCTTGTTGAGGAAAGTTTGGTATCAATTCCCTGGTAGTGATCCTTTTTAGGTTTTGTTGTTTTGTTTGTCGTAATGTGTGTATCCGTGTGAGGTAAGGGTATTAAAGATAAATTAGTTCATAAATAAATTTGCGTAGCTTCATAAATTTCTTAGTACGGCATATGTGAGAACGCAATATCTTCTTTCTGTGTCTTTATCTTTTAGTGACGTCATAGACGTTAAAGTAAATTCGATCCAACTTGTGTAGTCTGGTATGTTGCCATGGTAACGACTGTTGATATCATTATGATCCGGCAAAAGGAAGAGGAAGTAAAATCTTGACTAGCACTTTATCAACATTGTATTTTATATCTAATTGACTTAATTCAATTTACGTTCCTTCGTTTAATTGCTGTTAAATTAACAGGATAATTACATTGATATCTATCGAATCCGCCCTTAGAAGGTCTTTAAGGCCAGAATAACGATTGACAGCTAAATAATCAGTAGAAGGCCGGCTAGGCGGTTAGGTGATTTATATTATTGCTTTATTTTATGTAGTTTGTTTGAAATTCAAATCGGTGTTGTGTGAAGCCATTACCGCTGCATTATGAAATGCGCTTCGGTTTGCCAAATCGTGCCAACACGATAATTGTATTAAATAAACTTTCAAAACGTGTTTTTATAAACTATGTATCTGCAATACAAGGCCGCCATGCATTTTGTCAGGGTTGTTACTTAGAATGATTTAAGGCAACCGTTTTTTTTTTTATAAATCCAGTATGGCTACGGTAAGTGGACATTGCCGTCGATCGATATTTGTATTACCAAAAATATATGTATTTGTCAATGACCAGAAGAAGAAAAAACTTAAGTGCTTCTGAATTTCGTTAAGTTTTTCGAAACCTTCCTCTCCCCTATGGGCTGCTGAATAGTATGATGTTGGACGATTATGAACAGTATATATTTATATTTTAATTTAAATCATGGAGTTACAACCAAATTATAAATGAATTTATATGACACTGGAATGGAATTTTCTACTGCATGCTCCACAACTAATTCAAAATTATTTTGTGTTAATTAATTGGCCGAGAACTGTTTAACGAAATATACGAGTATATGTATACCTTAAAATTTAAATTATCATATTATATAGATACTTAAAAATTTGCATAATTAAATTTCGGTTGACGTTTTTTCAAAACTTTTTTGATTACCGATTTGGAGGCAACTTATTCGAAAATTTTATGTGTATTTATTACAAGATTTTTTAAATATTTTTATACTTACGAATTTCGCCATGTTTGAAACTAACTTAGAAAATTCATGTTAGATTAGATAAAATATGCCCTTAACAAATCGTGTAATAATTCTAATATTGGCAATGTGAAAGAATCGGTGGATACATTCTATATGTGTTAATAGGTGTACAGTCGCACGAAATGTGTGTCCTACTAAACGATATTTTATAGCCACTATGACATAACGATTGACCAACAAAAGTTCAACCTGAGCTCGCTGGTGAACGCGCTACGTTCCTTGCAACGCATACAACCGTTACAGTATAATCTGAGACGCTCTAAGAGCAAGTACCATTTTATTTCGTGTGCACGGGAATTCGTTGAAACGGAACGTATTTGCGCGGGAGTTTTCAAAATTAGAAACATATTTAAGTTATCATATTTTGGAATTAACGGACTGTTTAAATTATGTATGACTAGTTTAATATTTTAATAGTTTAGATAGATACTTGCGTTTACTTTGGATTATTGTAAGCGAGTTTTTAAGTGTCTTCAGCCTTAACTAAAAATGAAGTTCACACACTTCGTATACACGACCTTTTTAGTTTTCTTTTTATTTTCTTCGGTAAATGTTAATAGTGGAGAAACACCCTTCGAGTTACCTGTACAATTAGTTGGGTTCCCGGCTATAGTGTTTAGCGTAAGACTTACGAATTTTCTGAAGAAACTTTCATATTCATTTAGCCCAGGTGAGTAAACTGCTTTATTACTAAATGTGTAGTTTATCTTTTCAAAAAGGGAATAACTGTTTTACTGCACTTTTAAAATTCTTTCAGAAATAACTTTGCTATAAATGAACATTACATGTTGTTTTAAGGATATTAAATTTGAATAGAAACACTTCGTTCGATATTATGATTAGCAATTTATAGGTTTGGTTGTGGATATTTTAATTATAGGCTACAGTCGTGGAATATAATTATTTTTACATTATTCAATATATCTTTATTATTATGAACTAATAAGAAAGTTATCGTTAATTACAATGAATCGTTACATTCGTTACATACATATTAACACCGTAAAAAAAATTGTGTGCTAGATTACATAAAGTCTACCATATGAGAATTGGGACAGGACTTTTTTACTGTTCAAGATTTGTTAGCAGATGCACCTATATCTGTTTCCTTTGAGCCTAAGTTGATTGTTTGCTTGTTTGCTTCTACCCATTAATGGTCCACTATAAGGCATGGGTCATCACTGAGGAGTATCAGAGCATACTCCACCACACTGCTCCAGTGTGGATCGGTAGAGGGTTAGTAGTCAACCCTAGTGTCCGAAGTTTTATGTCCCCAGAAGGCCTCCTCCATGTCTTAAAGACTGCTTGACGTTAACAACCGATACCGAAGGCTTAACGTGCCCTCCGAAGTACGGAAATACCCAAGAAATTTTGACCACTAGCATCCAGGTTCAAACTGCGCCCGCAGTTGCTTAACTCGATTGATCGCTTAGGATCGAGCCGCCGGCCTATGAGCATTTCAAAGTTAGTTATAAGTAATCATTCTTCAAATTGATTACAAGTTAGTGAAACTTTTAATTGAGCTATTTGCGTGATTTTACAATTATAACGGCTGAAAATGGAGGTCGATGACGGAGTTTCAAAAGCGTTGACTGCTAACAAACTTCTTAATATAATTTGAAAGCGTTTATAATATTAAATTACAAATATCCCTCTTATTTTACGAGAATAAAAGTAATAGAGTCGGGTTTGTGCATGAATCGCGTGAAAATGAAAGGATGTTTATTGGTTTTAGAATAGTTTTGGATATTAAAGGACAGAGTTAGGTTTATATGTATGTATATGTAATTACATAATCACTTGTTCAACTATTTCTAGTATAGAATTACGAACAAAATACCATATTTATGTAGCATAAGTTTCTGATATGGCAGATGTTATTTTGCAATATAAAAAAATCCTATCGGTTAGCATTGTGAATTTAAATAAAACTCGAATCCTTTAAATACTTGATAAAAAATCATTAAATGTTTAAAAGGAACTATCGACCCAAGTCGCTTGTCGAATCGTCGTTCAAAAGGTCCTGGGTTCGATTGCCAGCGAGCCGGAAATTTGAATGATGAGTTTAAATTTCTGTTCTCGGTCTGGGAGTGTGTTTGTCTTTCTGTGTTATCCATGCCACCCGCGGAACGGGGAATCCCAGTGTGAAGCTGAGTGTGTAGCTAATATTATATACTTATATAAATATTACAATGCCATCATACAATAATTCATTTCAAATTTCACTTATATTATAAAACGATCCGTAGTTCTCTAAATAAAATATATTTTAATCTGGATGAACGAAATCATAGTTTTTTTTTACAAACTTTACAATTTTATTAAGGAGGTTTAATTTTTTTTTTGTAGTAACAACAAATATCGTTGACCATTGAAATCTCCTGGTGATTCAATCTCTGCTTGCCAAATAAGACACGGGTTCGTTTCCGATTCACAAAAATATTTATTAAACCTCAACGATTGACTATCGTATGATTACTTATTAGTAGCAGCAAATGCAAATAATAAATCAAAATACATTTGTACTTCCCTTAATTATAAAGTCAAATCTAATTCAAACCCAAATGCACTTGAAGTTTTAAATTGGCCGCAATACAATTTTGACTTCACACGTAAAATGTTTATTTTACATCCGCAGTGAGGGCCTGTTTGTGAATTCAAATTGCTTCCGCACAAATTCAGAGACTTAATTTGAATACATGACCAATTATGTTGACATTAATCTAGATTACTTTTGTTTAGGTAATCATTTAATCATTCATCAAAAAATTCATAGAAGTTGAATGGATGTTACTTATTTTTATTAATAACTATACTAATATATAAAGCTGAAGAGTTTGTTTCTTTGAACGCGGTAATCTCAGGAACTATTAGACCGATTTGAAAAATTATTTTAGTGTAAAATAGTCCATTTATGGAGGAAGGCTATAGGCTATATAACATCACGCTAAGGGGAATAGGAGAGGGGCACCAATAAAGAATATTGCGAAAACGGCAAAATTTAAAGCTTTTGTTGCGTGCGCTGAGTAAACGGTGAAAGTAACTCAAAAATCATGTCTTACAATATTATTCCTCTCTAAAAGTTCTAAATAAAAGTCCACGACAGCATATGTCTAGCTTTTAAGGTTAACCCACTATAACCATTTTTATGGTTATCAAAAAATTGTTTTAAAATAATAATTTATATGTCAAAACAACTTTTGCTGGGGTCAGCTAGTATCTATACTCATACAGCTGTTAACATATACATACGTATACAGTATATATAACTGAGTTACAAGTAGATGGCTCACTCGATGGTATACGATAGTCGTCCGTAATCAAGACAAAATAATTAACTTATACCGTGGTCTGTATCTGGATGGGTGATCGGTGGTGGCAAAAAAATTCTTGAGCGTTTTTGTACTTTGGAGGGCTCAATAAGCCAGTGATCACGGTTGTTACGGTAAATAATAGTTGTTAATAACAGTTGGGCGGCGTAAAATCTTCCGACAATTGGGTTGGCCACTAAATCCTCCGTCTATTCGCATTGGAGCAGCGTGGTGGAGTATGCTTTAGACTTCCTCAGTGATGAGGAGAGACCCGTACTCACTAGTAGTTCATCATTGGGTTAAAGGCAGTTCGCTCCGAACATTTTTCCTGTGTCCTCCATTTTTTGACGAATTAATGTAATTATAAAAAAATGGAAACTTGCTTTAACATTCCAACATGATATATGTCAAGCAATTTTCAATGAATAATTTGGTATATTCGGTATGTTTATTACTTTCGTTGCTATCGTAACTGCTACAGCGACGCGGGTTTACCTAGTAATATGTGAAATACTTATAAATTTTGATGGGCTATTAATAAGGGGGACTGGGGAGCTTGGCTTGGATTCAATACAGCCTCGTTTACGTATCAATAGTTATACGACCACATTATTTTTTGTTTATCAATGACAATACGTATGACTCTATACCAGCTATCGCTACGTTATATCTTCCTTGATAGATCTCCCGCAATTTCTTATACCTAAATAGAGAGGAATTGGTCTGTTTTAAACAAGGTTTTACACATTTTTTTAAGGTTTATATTCTCAATATATGCAAAATAATTTCACTGAAAATGTAACAATCTGAACAAACATTTAGATGCAATTCGCTTAATCCAATTATACTGCTGAATTAATAAATTATTGTCACGCCGCAAGTAATTATGCGAAAATTCGTGTACGTAAGCTGCGTAATGCATATCTATTGCCAGAGATTTAATGTATAATGGTTTCACGTATGTATATATGTATGTATGTATATATTAATGACCACAACGTTTGGAGGATCTAAAAACAGTATAAAATGTAGGCTCACATAAGTACGGTTTATAAAACTGAACACGGAAAGCAGCTGTAAGGATATATTTTCAACCAATTAATGGCCCACTACAGGGTATGGGTCCCTCCTCATTGGTGAGGAAGTCTAGAGTATACTCCACTACGCTGATCCAGTTTGGTTTCTTGGAGGGGTTAGTGGCCAACCCAAGTGTCGGATGTTTTTATGCCGCCCAAAGGCCTG
>DWJN01004419.1:0-12433 GCA_018248895.1 Carystus phorcus
TAGTTCCTGAGATTAGCCCGTTCAAACAATCAAACAAACAAACTCTTCAGCTTTATATATTAGTATAAGATATATATTAAGAGCCTATATACAAAAAAAAGTGGATATAAACGTTTATATCACCTAACTACATAGCCTAAAAAATCTAAAGGGAGTGTCATTTACATTTTATACATAAGTATAACAGGAAGATATTTATTACGAAAAGTTGACGTCATACTTCCCTTTAATTAAGTTAACGTCGCCTTGGACACTTCAGTGTAGCTAATTTACTATTATTAGAAGAATGCTATATTAAGGTTACCTGCCTATATGAAGTAAACATGTGTAGGAGCTGTTGTTCTGACATATTTTTTCTGTAATCATGCATAAGGACCATAATAAAGCTGATGCGGCGTCGGAATCTTGTTTTGGCACAGAGGGGAAAATAAATAGCCACCACAGATATTTTTCACGTAAAGAACATACGTCTTATTTATTCATGTTTAGGTGGGCAAAATAAATCTTCTGTGTAATCTTTAATAAAATATAAAATACCATATGAAATTCCTACATATATTTTTTTACGTCCGTTTATTTATGTCCCTGATTTCTGCGATGTCCCTAAAAGTTGGAAATTAAATTAGAAAAAAATATCACCACATCGTATCGGATTCCTATAATAAACCAATAAGTATGCCCTTTTTTATACAGTACCTAGATACCTTTTTATCGTATAACTATATCTAAATATAGTAATTACCTTCTTTCTACATATACATAAAACTTTGTTTCTCAAACAATGTTATTGCCGTGACTGCAACTAAAGTATCGATACTAAAGCCACACGACCGGCGCCCGCGCCGGCGTCCGCGTCGACGCCGCGACGATCCGGTTGGAATGTCGATGAAAGCGATTAAGCGAGGTCGTTCACTTTTCACCAAGGTATATTATAGGAATAATAATAGGGACAGTCCTCTACCCACTTTTCAGTTAAAAGGGTATCTGAAGTTCTTGTATCAAATTTTTCTTAATCCTGAAATTTGTCTAACGGTAGTAATACATGTAAAGAAGTTATACATATCTTGGGGAACTACACGCTATTGATGTGTCGCATTTGTCATTAAATCATTTCGGAGTTGCACTAATTTTTTTGTTACCGATTGACCTTATTTGTACTGAGACTTTTTTCCTCCGGCTCTTTTATCTTACGAACCGCCCAGGTTTATAAGCTAAGAAAAAAAGTAGATACTACTATGACTTAGACCCCCAGTCGGATCACGACGAGTCCTTTGGCGGCTGGTTTAAGCAAAAGGAGATTCTTTATTACCTACCACACATACCTTTTGGTCAAGTGTGACATCAGGAACTTCTGGGTGAATGACTTTACAAGTTAGGCAAAGAATGTAGTGGTCAAGTTCACCAACGCAATATTAATCGCAAGCTTTATTAGGAATGCGGCTTGGGAGTGCGCTAACTGCTCCCTGTTTGATTATGGCTGCCTCCGCATTGATATTTAATTGGTCTTGCTCTTAAGTCAATGTGGTGTGAATACCAATTAATTAAATACAATGGTGCCCTGCATTAAAGTACTGTGAATAAAATATTTGATATCATTATGCATAGTCGTTCGTCTAGGGACTGTGCTTTGCTGATTCAGAGCAGATCGGTGGTCAACCTTTGTCTTGGAAATTCGTATGTCTGCTATTAATCAATAACAATACTAGAGCTGAACCAATGTTCCCTCTAAAGAAAAAAAACACCAAGAAACTTCGCCACAATCATTCATGCGTAACTATAGGCTTGTATTGAATAGTGAGGAGTTGTAGGTAGGTATGCTTCGTTACATAATTACGTAGGTGTTGTATAATATTTCTTTGTAAATATTTTTCCATTAATCTTTTATCAACAGTTCCGTTTTTCCTCGCAGCTATGGACAAGAAATAAGAAAATCAATGTTTGTATTTAGACGATAAATATGTTGTGACACCTAGGTATCTATTTTGTTATTTAGGTACATGCTTATTACTATTATTAATGGCACAAAAATAATAACCACAGACTCAATATATCATTGTCTGACATAGTTGATAGTTATATTTGGATCAATTTATTATCGTCTCTCGACACATGCAATAATAATTGATCTTTTAAACAAACTCGATTTTCATTACCGTGAAACAAGTAAAAGAAGGTATACCTACCCTTCTTCATCACAAATCATAACTCTCCTCCCTAGATTCTGATCTCATATTAAAATATGTTTAAAGCGATAGGTAAACTATTATTTCTTCTTGATCTACTGTAATAGGCATTTCTACATGTAACTTATCATTAATTGTTCTATTATTATTCAGAAGGCATAGTTAAGTAGGTGCATTAATTAGTTTACGGTTTTAGTCAAAAATAATAAGAATGCAGATTCCATATTTAATAAAAACTGACGATTCGATCTAGTAATAGTGCATACAGTGTGTAGAAATACTCTACAAATGTTAACTAAACCCAAACAGATAACGTAATACAAATTACTTAAGGAAAATTGTCACTGCTTAAATCGTGTAACTATTTTTAAATCAGAGTAACACCACAACCTTCATCTTGACGTAGAAGGTTGTATGCACAATTCGCCTTTTTTGTCTACATCATAATAAAATGAACGGAACGCGTAGGCTCAAAGTAGAGCAGTGCAGAATAAAATGAGGTGAGTTACTATAGAGGTGAGTGTAGTAGACAACCTCTTCCGCATTTTTCCTCAAGAATCTTAAGTTACATTGAAATCTAATATGATCTCACGACATCAAAGTAATGATATCGTGTAGGTACGTACCACATACCATTGATTTAATTTGACATTATAATTGATAGTTGACTTTAATCTTCTTTAAATTTTAGTTAGCTAAATTAACGATGTAGAAGCTATAGAAGGCGTTATCAATGATTCTTTTGTTTTTAGAGTTTCCACATTCAGTTGAACAAAGTAAGCCAGAAATTTGATTAAACTGCTTTATTGAACTATGTCTGAAGTTAATTACCGTTGCAAATCAGTGTAAGGGTATTTTTACATTTAAGTTAACGTTAATAGCATATTATTTTCATGTGGAAGACGTTTCGCAGATTTAGAATTATAGATCTGATAAAACCTTTGCCAAAATTATTCAGTTCTATTTTTGGAAAATTCCTTTTGTTTGTATTACAATTCGTTTTGTGGAAAATTCCTTTTGTTTGTATTACAATTACTTTTGTGGAAAATTTATAAATATACCTACTAATCTTTATTCGATGTTTCTCAAATATTGATTCTATTAGATATGTTTCTAAACATGCGATTAAAATTTATTAAACAAAATAGTAGTCCTAGGAATTTATGGAAATTCTTGAAATGAATCTTATTCAAATGCTTAATGGCATTGTAGGACTTACACATTTCATTCGAGAGATTTCAAATATCTACCTATTCTACCTATACCCTCGTTTGATTTTTTACTTTTATTTAATAATTCCGAAACATGAATATTTAGTAATGTTTCGTTACTTTTAGTATTTTCAAAACAAGGCGTTAATTCAATAGAATTGTTCCACATAAATTATTTTCAACGAATGGAATTCGTGAAAAACATTTCTGGGAAATTGTATTTCACTCATCTAGACAGACAACACCAAAGTTGCATCACGTACAAAAAATGTTTGCGTTACATTCTGCATGATTCACATACATTAATTGAAATTGTCTCGGGCGAATGTATTTTTAGAAGTTACCAGCAACGAGCGTATGTATTGTAGCGTAGAGGAAACAGACCTTCGAGCTTGAATAAATCCCAATACATTAATCATGCAAAGACATAATGTAGGCGTTTATTCATAGTACCTATATAACTATGTCATTTAAACTAATAACAGCTCTCGCTTCGTCTTAGAAAAGGGCAGTCACACAGTTTTACAGTGAACATTTTGTTTTATTTCATTATAGGTTTTAATCCCTTTAAACATAATAAAAAATATTTATTAACGTAGGTAACACTTATTGCTGTACCCATGTAAGTACGTACAGTAAAGACTAACTTGCATCGTTTGTATCGAATAGGTGTTTTTTCTTATTTTTAATAACAATGTAATTGTAAATAAAATGTTTCAAGTACACAATTGATTTGAACCCTGTAACTTTATACTTAAATTGAAGAGGATTCGATCAGGTGCCCTATCTTTCAGATTTTATAATTGTTTCTAAGTATTTATTTTACGTCCCTTGTTGAAGGTGAATTCGTTTTGTAGTCAATCTGATATTGCATCTTTAACTTTAACTCCTGATGTAAGGCTGGCCTTTGATCTGTATAGATACACCATGTGGCATTGTAGCTCCTAATCGTATGAACAGATTTTGATTTATTTTGTTTTTGTTTGAAAGCGGACACTATCGAGTGTTTTTACTTTCTAAGCTATGACTGAAAGAATTCATTCAGCTGTTTCAAGGTCAACAACCCTTTTCGTTGTTACTGAAGGGAATTGGGCAAACAACTGTTATCGGTCTGGTCAATTCAGTGGCGGACTAACCCTGTTAGAGGCCCGGGGCGGCAAGTGGAGGACCCTTAGTGTAAAAAGATTTTCTTTATTTCACATTTGTATGTACCATTGGGTATGTATATATCATATAATAATTGATGTTTGAATTAGAAACCTACACTAAAATATTAAAATTAGTTTGAGGCGGCAAATGGGTTAAATAGTGTTTCGTCAAACCAATTATTCAGAACGTGGCTTTTCCGTGCAATTGTCCTTGAAGTTGATTGTTCACACAGACATAAATTAGTGCATTTTTAACAGCATATTTCTAAAATTTTGCGGAGTTGGGTTCTAAATTTTATCTTCAAAAATTTTCTCCGATTACATATAGGTATTAATACCAACACTGATAATAGCCAATTATTTCATTTCCTTCTGACTAAATGTAGTACTTACAAACGCCTACATAATGCTGTTTGAGCATTGATACGGCTAGATTAACAACAAGGTTATTCCCGCAAAAAGCAGTATAGTAAAAAAATCTATACTTATAATTTTTTATTTTAAAAAGCTGAACAGTGTTTGTTTGGTTGAACGCTTTAATCTCTGAAACTACAGGTTCGACTTCAAAAAACATTTGTGCCTTTATACAAAATAAGGTCTAAACAACGATTATCAAGTATAGGTTTATCTTTCATACACTATACTTTAACCCAAGGTTTATTTTACTTGGTCTAATAGAAGTTTAAACCGGTACTTTTCCAGTCCACGTTTTGTAATAAGGCCGTTGGTGTTCGATAGTTAATGTATCGAGGAAGGCCCTATATAAATGTTAAGTCGGTTTGTGTATGCTTTAAAAAGTCGAAAAATTCTGCACCAATTAAGTTCAAATATTGAAATAGGATACATTCCTCTTCAAGAATTGTCTTTATTTCATTATTCTTATTCCCATTTTTATACTAGTGACTTACCTGTGACCGCGAAAAACTAGCTCACAGCTTGAAACCAGAATGTGCCACAGCAAAACATGATATGGTAGGTACGGCTAGTTTCGATGTAAAGATTACAACTCATTTTTTATACTTAAAGAATTAATTGATTTGAGGGTAACAAACTTTGTTAAAGCCCTTATCTTTTATACATCCCAGACAGATAAAAGTTATCAATTTCAACATATGTGCCTAATGCCACTCTGGACCAAGATAAACAAAGTGATCTCTAATAGTCACTTCTCTACTTATAAAATATTAATAAAGAGCATGGATGAATTATAATTTAGCTTCATTTTTAAAGGTTCTGGTATTAAAATAAAAGTTCTAAATAGAATAACAATGTTTTAACAGTGTTTTCTTTCGTAATCAGAGAAGTAACCAACCTCTACACTCATTATGGTAAATAATGTCACTTTGATTACAAGCACTACTTGTGCTAAATACAGATAAATATCTTCAAGGCTAGGCAAGACTTGCAAGAACAATAGATAAGAGATAAGACCACTTTGGAAGGAAATATAAATCACAATAGTGAATACATACACATTTATTATATCTTATAAAATATTAAACAACAAGATAAAGATAGCATTTTATAGTAAGAATACAACATCAACTGACAGCATTCATTGGTACGACATGATTGATGATAATGGACATAATTTCTGAAAAAACATTCAATGTTGCAGTGTTTTTCAGAAGTTATGTCCTATCGTGGACTTTATATGCTGTTTATAAAAGCAGTTGTTGGTCCCATAGGGTTTTGTTATGTACATTTTCTCTGAATACAATTTAAAGAACAATAACTGATAAAAATGTCCTTATCAAAAGAAAAGTATGAATCAACATTGTTTTACTGACTAAATTAATCAATATGTTTGTGCAACAGTGGTTCATATAATTTGTGCCAATCAACATTATTTGTGTCAGCAGGCATAACAGTTTTGCATCACATGAACTTAGTACTTCTAACTAACATTATTTAAGCAACAATAAATACATTTACATTTTTATACCTCTCCCATTGTACCTTAAAAATATATTTGTGTATATTCAGTTCTATGGACCAGTTTCAACGTCCAGTGAATAAGCTCTGTGGATTTTAAACAATTTAATGCTTCAGTATACCTTATTTTATAGTAAACAGTTGGCCACTTTTCATCCAAAGTCGGTGTATGAAACCCAAAATATATAAAAAGATAATACTTCCAAAATATTTTAAACGTCTTCAGACTTCAAATAGTTAATAATAGTTTTTGAAACATCTTAACATATGTTTGTAGAACAGTATCAAAAGTTAAGCTGCAAGATTACATCTTACAAGAATTAAATACTATGATAAAATCTGTATATGGCCTAATGAACAGTAAATCTGGTACAAAATAGATATTTTACAGACTTTTCAGTCGAATTTAAAGGATATCATATAGCAATAGTAGGTTTATAAGTAAATTTTAAGTATAATATGGTTATAATATATTTGCGAATTTTGCATATAATCCAATTTCATAGTTATCGGCCAGAGGGAGCCTCGGTGACTGGGTTCGGAGCTGGAGCTGGCGCTGAAGAACTGCCCGATCCAGATGTAGCCCAAACAATAATAATGATAAGCAGAACAGCACCAATAGCACCAATGATTAACATCATTTTTAAGTTCTGCCACCAATACTTCCGCTTAAGCTTGCCAGCCTGTTGCTCAAACTGCGCGGCTCCGTGCTGAAGAGCATCAGCGCGGTTGTCTAGTTCTGATAACTTTTGGTCTCTTTCCAAAACTTTCTCGACATTGACACGCATAATTCCTACTACTTCATCAACCTTAGCTTGAGTTTGTGCTAAACGTTTATCGCTTACTCTAGGTCCGGATGTTCCACTTTGTTCCTCCATTGTTAAAATTTATGCCTCGGATCCTTTGTACACGAAAAATGAACGTATTCAATTCCAACTTCAGACTATCAAATGGTATAATGTAAATATGGCGATAACTATACTATTTCGAACAAATTTTAGTCAAATAAAATGACAGACGGAACATATGAATGACTCAAAAAGCAACAAATGAGCAACAAGCAATGAAATGACGTCATTCATATCTTTCTCACAGACTAGGTACAGATCACAAAATTATTACATTACAGATTATTAAACAGAACAGTAGTAGCTATTTCGAATATTATTACATCGTTGTATCACAAGCAAAATGATTAACACATAACGAAAGGACGTTGTAATAAATACGCACTGTTGAAATAATATCAAAGGAACAAATTTTAATATAAATATTTTCAAGGTCGTTTGTGAAATATAAATTACCTACATAAGCATCATAAAACCTACTAATTTTTATAAATAGTAACTAAATTATATATTTGCCTATAGTTAATTATATATTAGAAAGTTCTTGATTAAAATTTTGAACATTTTTGTTTGGTATCTGGCATATTTAAGAATATCCAGATTACCACAAACTAGGTAGGTAGGTATTATACCACAATGATGTTCATGCACTTCCGCCGCGAATACAATTTATGCATAGAGCTTGCTTGCTTCACTTGCTTGTACTTACGCTGTCTATGATCCAACAACTTGACATGACTTTATTCTTCAATCCAATTTTCTCTATGTTTCCAATTCTATACTCTATGCTGTATTAATTTCATTTTGAGTACGGTTATTTTTATAAAAGTAGTGCTCTTTTCTTTCCTTTAGTTCCGTAAAATAATATCAACAAAACAATAAAATGGTAAGAATTTTGTTTAGTTATCATTAAATCCTTTTGGAGAATGCATTGAATTACACGAGTGGCAATTCATTGTTGAGTCTAACCCCTCGAACTTGAGCCGCTGATCGATTCACACATGTGCATTTATTGGCTTTTTTTGTTGAAACTATGTGTAGGTGTCCCTAAATCCTATAAGGATATTAAAAAATGAAGCGGAAGAAGAAAAAGCTGAAGTGGCTCGTATGTCAAGTTTCATCGGGGCCATCGCAATCGGAGATTTAGTAAAGAGCACATTAGGGCCTAAAGGCATGGACAAAGTACTTGTTTCGTGTGGGAGAAATGCTGGTCAGGTGAGCTTTTTATAATAAAATTAACGTAAAAAAATAGTACTTTATTTACTGTAATAGTAATTAACGAATACTGTTTATAAATACATTTTTTCATTAATTTCATTATATTTTCAGGTTGAGGTTACAAACGATGGAGCTACTATTTTGAAGTCGGTTGGAGTTGATAATCCTGCAGCTAAAATTCTGGTAGACATGTCTAAAGTTCAGGATGATGAAGTGGGTGATGGTACAACATCTGTCACTGTTTTAGGTATGACTAGTAATCTTTCTTTGGGAAACCAATGACTTAGTATGTGCACAGAAAAAGAAAATCTAATAATTTGTTTATTTATTACATAAACTTGAATTTTTCTATACCTGCTTCATATTATGTACCCAAAAGAATTGTATTCTTGATGTTGTTTAAATCAAAAAGATGCCAATTTTATTGCAGTGTTTGTTCAAATACTATAGAAACATTGTTTCTTAATCTTTTCAGATCTTCTATATTATTTTTATATGTTATCGTTTAGGAAAAGATTTGTTGAGAAAAGACAATATGTTGTTTAAAGTTATAGTTTCTATATTAGTTAAGTTACAAAATATGCCAAGATTTTTTGCATTATACATTTAAATAAGTAACTTATTGTCACTCTTTACTAAATATAATTTTGGATCAGCAAGTCATTTGACAAATATTGCTTCTCCTGTTTACATACATTTATATTTAATTACAAAAAAGAATATGCCACTTGGATTAGTGTGATTCTAATATCCGCAAAACGAAATTTCATTTGCAGCTGCCGAGTTGCTGAGAGAAGCTGAAAAATTAATTGAGCAGAAACTTCATCCTCAAACGATTATTGCTGGTTGGAGAATTGCTGTGGAAGCTGCCAAGCAGGCATTGTCTGATGCTAGCTTCGATCATCAGAAAAACCTCAATGAGGCTGCTTTGCGTTCTGATTTGGAAAACATTGCACGTACAACACTAAGCTCAAAGATCCTCTCAAACCACAAAGAGTATGTAGTAACTAGATTTATAATTATAACACTAGTGTTGAGGTGCCAATACCTTTTATCAAAATAAATAGTTCCAGTATGTATTTAGGACTAGATCACACCAGCAAATGTTGTTTTGCCACATAAATTATTATTTTTAAAACAATTTTATGATAACCATAAAAATGGTTATAGTGGGTCAACCTTAAAAGCTAGACATATGGTGTCGCGGACTTTTATTTAGAACTTTTGGATGCAAACAATATTGTAATATATGATTTTTGAGTAACTTTCACCGTTTACTCAGCGCACGCACATAAACACGCTGAAAATTTTGCCGATTTCGCAATATTCTTTATTACTGCTCCTCCCTTATTCCTCTTTGCGTGATGTAATATAGCCTATAGCCTTCCTCCCTAAATGAACTATCTTATACTAAAAGAATTTTTCAAATCGGTCTAGTATTTCCTGAGATTAGCCTGTTCAAGCAATCAAACAAGCAAACACTCTTCAGCTTTCTATATTAGTATCGATTCATACTAATGTTATTTTGTTACTTATGGATTGGCATTTTATTGTTGGAAGTTATAATTTCTGTTTTGTAATAACATAATTTTTTTTAACATAATAATGGAATTAATTTTTCAGGCACTTTACAAAACTGGCGGTAGATGCAGTGCTACGGCTTAAGGGTTCTGGTAATCTGAAGGCTATTCAAATTATTAAAATATCTGGTGGCATTCTTGAGGAGTCCTTCTTGGACGAGGGATTCTTACTGAATAAGAAGGTACTATAATAAATACAGAAATGTCACAATACCTTTGTTACATTTGTTAACTACAGATTACTTTTGTCATAATTGTATACAAAAATTAGCTAAGTACCTTGAAGAATTAGCAGGATAGTAATAATAATGTAAATTATAGTGTAATTGACACAGAGAAAAAATTATTGTCTAGGATATTGCATACAGTACTTTTTATCTCTTTAAAATTCATGTTTTCTATTTGATAGTAGTAGGATAAGTTAAATGGTTTATGCCATGGGTATGAAACTATGAATACACATTCAATAATATAATTTAAACTCTGATCAGATAAAGTCTTAGTGCTTATAGCTTAAGTATTAAAGTCAATATAGCATAAAATATTTTATTGAATTTCGTTTTGTGAATCTTTTTTTTGTTTTGTGAATCTCTTCCATGAGCAAAACTGTTAGTAAAAACTGGTCTGACATTTTTATGTTATTGCCTTTTGACAGTTGTCAATAATATGAACTAATACAATATTAATAGTGGATAACTTGTTGTAGGTTGGTGTACATCAACCCAAACGTATAGAAAATGCAAATATTTTAATTGCAAACACCCCCATGGATACTGACAAGATCAAAGTGTTTGGTTCCACCATTAAGGTGGATTCCATGGCAAAAATTGCAGAATTAGAGGTTGCTGAAAAAGAAAAAATGAAGGACAAGGTCAATAAAATTTTAGCTCACAAGTGCAATGTGTTTATCAACAGGTGTGTATTATATTAAAAATAAAAACACTTTGGCGTCTATAAATTTATTATAGAGTAGTTGATCTTTTATAGAATACAAATAGAGTGTATGGCACATATTAACACAGACTTGTGCAAAAACATTATCTGCGATAAATATTTTTTGGTAAAAACTGCTCATTGTTGTTGTTTCAGTTATCCTCTTTCATAGAATGTAATCAATGAGCTGTAAATGCTAATTGAATTCTTTCAGGCAATTAATTTACAACTACCCAGAACAACTTTTTGCTGATGCTGGAGTAATGGCTATTGAGCATGCTGACTTTGACGGTATTGAACGGCTTGCTTTGGTAACCGGTGGAGAAATTGTATCAACCTTTGATTCTCCAGACAAAGTCAAATTGGGACACTGTAAAATTATTGAACAGGTACATTAAAATAGCAAATAATTAAGCACTATAACTTCATTGTCACGATAAGTTCGATTGGTACAGGGATTCCTGCAGTAATTAGTTAGTAATAGTTATTACCAGTAACATGTTAGTCATCCAGGCAAGAATGATGTACTTTATACCTAGGATTAGGTCACTTCTATTACGTATTATTATAAGTTGTCGGGACTGTGTTTACTTAATATTGTATTCGTATTTATTTTTGCTTATAGTAGTAATATAATGCAAATATTTCTAACATCTTCAACTTGATATTAAGAACTAAATTCCTACCTAAATTTTCCCCAAACAAATAACAAAACTGTGTATAAATACATGATTATTGTCAATCAGGTGCTTATTGGTGAAGAATCGTTAATCCGTTTCTCTGGTGTGGCGCTGGGGTCTGCTTGCACTGTGGTTATCCGAGGCGCCACTCAGCAGATCATCGACGAGGCAGAACGCTCCCTCCATGACGCCCTCTGTGTGCTCGCTGCTACTGTAAAGGAGCCTAAAGTTATCTTTGGTGGAGGTTAGTTTCTCCATTCCAAGTATATTTTATGTAGTTAAGTATATTTGTATGCTATAGATGTGAATTCCGGTATCCCTTCACTCCTATTAGTTAATCACATCGCTGTTCGTACAGAGTATGAATCGAACATTAAGTTCGCCATTTCTACCATACATATTGTTTTAATAAATAATTGAGTGATATTTGTAATGAAACAACCGTGGTCAGACAAAAACTCTTTTATTTGTTAACCAGATGTAGGATGTAAACCCCTAACAAATAATCATGTGCCTCCCGATTACTCAATATTATAACAATATTTAGTTATTTATTTAGACTCATTTAAAAAATTACATGTAGTGGAAGTATATAACAAAGCTACTTAAACTTAACTTAAACTTAGATATAAGTTTATATTATATGTATGTTAGTCTGTAAGGTATTTATGTTATGGGCCCCGTTGCCCGAAATAAA
>DWJN01004420.1:0-12432 GCA_018248895.1 Carystus phorcus
ATTGACTTCATAGAACTTTCACATTATATGCGTATTTTATGAACGAAATTTTGACAAGCCTTTCAGAAACTGGCGGTAAGTATTACAATGGGGAGACTTAATGTCTAATGGCATTCTCTCCCAGTTAACCATTTGGAAAGTCGAGAAGTTGAGTTATTAGTATCTGATTCGAGAGATATGAATCGAATCTTGCAACATAAAAAAAATGATTCCAATCATTTAGGAAAAGTTTATTGACATACATCATACACGAACCGAATAATTATTATTACGTAGGTTCAATTTAAAAAATGTTAATATACCACACCAATATTGCTGTTGGATGGCGCGCGATTTACTCCATAAATGCTTTATAATATAATCGCCTAGACCCGAACGAAGTAGGTCATTGCAGTCTCACATGCCGCTAACGCAACCGTATTATTATTAATAATAATGTTATTGAAATACCAATAACAAAAACAAATGCAAAACAGTTTTATTTTTTAATCATATTACAGTTGAAAATGTTCACATTACGTATTCGTGAAATGCTTGCAGATCGGTATGTAAATGTTTATGTTTAGGATACGGCACGCGGCGATACAGTAAACGTATTGTTATACAATCTTCAAGCAGTTGTGATCTTGAATACCATTTAAAGATCAGAAATATAGACAAATATTTCCTACGAACTGTGAATAAACAATACACAAACATCAGCGTCCATTTATCGGTAAGCACATAAATTTCTGCACGATAAACGCAACAGAAAATGTAGGAAAACTGTCCACGAGCTCAAATGTTCTCCTGCAACAATCTGAAGTGAACGATACGATGAATGATAAATGAGTGCTTATCTCGCCGATCTCATAAATATGTCCATATTTAAAAAAAATTAAAGCTTATACTTAAAATACATTCATATTTTTTGAACAAATACTTTATTATTACGTTAATACAATGCCAGTAACTAGTATAAATTGCAGTCTTTTAGGTGTCATTTAAAAGGAAGTTAAACTCACCCATTTTGGTTATATGAAAAAACAATATACTAAATGAAAATTCTTAATTTTCGAACTAAATTTCCCAGTCAACAGTGACTTTATATTTGATGACACATAATAAAATCCTTTATTTTGTTGAGGGCTGTAATGATACTATGAATGCAAAATATTATGATTATCTCAAAGTTTCATCAGTCAGAAAATTCAATTACCCATATAAATGTGAATTTCTATGGCTAGCTGATTGCTTTGCTTGTACAAGCACGAACAGAAACTGTAATGAATAGAACGATAACAATAATTATTGTTGAATACAAATCACTTTTACCATAATCATAGAATTTTATTTGTCTTTTTTCAGCAATGATACGTTTATTTTTTACTATTCTCCGACGTGTTTTCGTCTCGTTTCGTCGACACGTCTATTTCTTTTTCGCTAAAATACTGGAGACATATTATAATATGAATTGTTAGTCTCTATAACTTGATAGTGTCATTTCCACGAAGTTAAGAGTCATCTAATTACAAATGATTTTTTTTAACAATAATTAAATCGTTTAGTATAATTTATTGGTCAACTTAATAAGAATAGAAAATATTTAATTCTCAGCAATCATTCAAATATCAAATGCATTATATTAAGGATTTAATCTAATAAACGTTCCATTGGAATTGTAAGAGAAAATAAAGTTAAGATAAATTTCAAAATGAACTGCACGATTGTTAACTGCGCTAGATATTACATTTTAACGGTGGAAATGGCTTGTAAGCAAAAATTTAATTGATGAGGTGATATTTTCACGGAATCATAGCATTATATCGACATCAACCGGCGAAATTAATGGCCTTTGCATGATGAAGGTTGAACACGCGATAGAAGCCAGTCTTCATTATGTCACATTGATCTTATTATAGCCAAGTTCAATCAAACGCCCAAGATAATTTAGCTTTATGAATATAATCTATTACATTTTGGTGATTTTAGAGTAATTTGTTTAAATAAATTAACTTTGCTACCGTATATTATAATTAATATATATGTATATAATATAGTTATAAAAGTAAATAATATAAAAAAATATAAGACACTACACACCAATCTGTAAATTTTATCTTTATTATAAATATAATTCGAGATTTATTTATACAGATATTTATATGAATATAATAACAACATTAACTTTTTGTAAAATACACGATCCAACCAATATGGTATTTATTTTAGAACAACACATTGTTTTAATTATTCGGTGTTTCAATTTATTAACCGCTTTCACGATGAAAAGTCGGGATGAAACATTTATTTAATTTCGAATAAAGAACTTTAACTTGTGTAGGTTGTCATTTGTTTTTACAAATTAACCGAGCTTTTTGGCCATATTGTGGCGGCCTAGAATACTGGCCCCAATTCCATATCGGCAGATCAGGGAGTTGTAAGAGACGACAGAAACTGGCCCCCTTGGTAGTAGGGCTTCAATTATATGTATTATTAGTATTATTAAGTCATTAGTATTTTTATTGGTATTATTATCTGTAGTCTTTGTATTAATTTTGCAGATACTTGATATACACTGACAGAACGGTAACTGACAACTGTCAGTCGAGCAGAGGACTCGGTACTGGTTAGACGTCCGCCGGCGCTGGGATTGTGTACGGGTGAGCCAGTGATATAGGTGCAGCCTTGGGTGTCTCTTGACTGAATACCAGACAGGACACTACATTATCTTTCCATGAAGTCTGGCTGAATAGCTACCACCCTCTTGCTTGTGTCACCCGCCAAACGATTCGTAATGTTCGTACTGGTATTTTGTGAGCTACTTCAGTCAATGGTTACTTAATATACTTCAAATGACAATTATTACAAAAAATAACTAATACAAAAACAAGTCATACGTCATGCATTTTTTATTTTATCGTTATGCATTTTTGAACTTTCCATGTAACGTAATGTCCTAACTACTTTTTCTAATTTTCTTGGAATTATTTGTTCATATATTAAAAAGGCCTTGGAATCATTATTGTCACAATTTATAGCTCCCAATTATTGGGTCGAGTGTCTTTTGACCGTCTAAAGTTTGTTGACCAAAATGCAAATTTGCAGAGAACATCGAACTTCGTGCTGAATTACGATACAAGTACAATAAAAACCGGGACTTCCGGCTTAACGTGCCCTCTGAAGCACGGAAAAGGTCAAGTTTTTTTGCCATTAGCGATCACCCATCCAGGTACCGACCGCGCCCGCAGTTGCTCAACTTCGTCGATGGCTTAGGATCGACCCAAGCCGCCTCGCTACGAGCGCTATAAATTTCGCTTTATATTTAGTTAACATCGTTAATTAGTGTTTTTAAATACTCAGGTCGGCTATAGAAATAGGCCGAGAATGTATAAAATTCTTATTTTTAAAATAGCACTAATTAGACCTAGTTAAAATTCAACCCTTACTTTTTATACAATCTGTGTATTTACTTGTACTCCTATTATTTTGTATATTACAAAATCACATCAGTATATTATATACTATTATACAGTATATTATATACTGTGTACTTATATCCTTATTATTTTGTATATTACGAAATTACATCCAGATACCTACTGGCTACGATCGAAAATTGGTTTAATTAATTACATTCTGCCTTGAGGCTATCTAATTACTGTTATATGTTCTTCGTTTCGCGTTATTAACAATAATATGTAACCTGTTTAATTAAGTGCTCTTATTTTGTAAGTTTAGAAATCATTCGACACTCATTCATTCAAAGGGAGTTTTATTACCTATACTTCGACGGCTACACCTTATTTTATAACCCCGTACACGTGTAGCGACTCTGCGAAACGATCTTGAAGTAACTTTTAGTATTGGATGGGTTATCAAACTGCTAAAACCCAATTACATCTATCGTTTCCAAGTTAGAGTAGTTCAAACATATCTTAAGATGAAGGTGAAGTTTGAGATACTAAAACATGTTTAATATAGTTGCAGATTTCGTCATAGTATTCGTAGATAATAACTTATTTTGTATAAGATTTAAAAACACGATATAAATCTTAGTAAACATTTGTTTTTCTTCAGGCTTTAACTGTCGTCGAAATATTGAATAGGGTGATATAAAAGGAATTATTCTATACAACAGTTGCATATATGTATATCCTGAAAACATTAAATTTTAGCATTTTAAAATAATGTCTATACAAAATTTTGTATGTCTCTTATTTTGTGGGATATGATATGACTTATTGCTTGTCCAAGGACAAAAAATATCCCTTTAACACCTAAATCAGAAGACAGGTGAATATTCCAAAAAAATGTTTTTTTGGGGAAGGTAAGTAAGGCCTTTGGACTTTTTAATTAATATTTACAAAAAATAACATGGTTAAAATTTCTTACCCGTTACAATTTTCTTATTAGTATAGATTTGACTACAAACAGTCTTTATATTCACTAATGAATCTCTAAAAATTATTATTTCTAGAGAAGCCATTGTGTTGATGTTAACAATTCCCGAGAATAATTATTGTGAGAAGTACAATACTATCGATGATTATTGTTCACGGGGAAACGAACGAAAGAAAAATTTAAATTCAGTATTCAACTTACTTAACTAAATATCTAGCCAGTTTGCAAATGAAACAATGAGTATTAAATACAGAAAACAATTTTTATTGTGTCATTGAGTGTGACTCATTGTTCAGCCAATAACAAGTAAATCTCTGGTAAATTATTGTCAGATCCGTTTGTGAAGGTGGAGGGCGACCCCCTGGAGCACCCGCTGTCGTTTATATGTTAATTCTGAACGTTTTATTATTTTCTCGGCGCGACGCCAGTTTGAAATATCAAACGTAAGTCACATGAGCATCAGGATATTTCATGGACAAGTAATTCTATATTTTAACGCATAATTACTTACATGTTTCAGATTACAACATGGTTTTATGTTTTAAATAAAACGATGTCTTGGTTGTACTCCTCTAAAACGGCTCGACCGTCCTTAATTTTTCATATTCGGTAGGTATGAAAGTATTTCGTAAAGGCAGGTTTTCCTACTACTAGGAGATAAAAGAGTCCCTGTCCAAATATTTCTTTTATTTAATTGATTTTTCTATTTTTCTTTTGAATTAGTTTTAAAGATACATATAACACTAAATGTTCACTTTCATACCCGCATCCTCCTATTTTTTAAACGCCATTTGTATTGATATTAATAATAAAATAACATTTATTTACCAATAACTTATATTTACATTATTACAAAAATATTATTATTTGTATTAAGTTGTAATATATGTAAATAATATCCAAATAATTTAAGCGTCGTTCGTATTTTAAATTGTTCATGTCGTTGAATGACAGTTGCCGCTACGTCATCTAGTATAAATTAAAAAAAATCAAATATCGAACATGCCCACATAAACAGAACTATATACATTCAAAATTGAATTATTCCTAATGAATATTTTCTTCCATTAAAAATAACTGGCAGTTTAATGTTTATTTGCAACTCACATTGTGAGAGAAGATCCGGATCCAACTTATGACCTATAGTTATAATATAATATGGTAATGAGGATTTATTTAAGGCGTATAAATATACTAAGTATGATGTCGGACGCTAAGAGATCAGCCAAACTATTACAGATTATGAAACGCTGCGAAAGCAAAAGTTGTTCAATGTGATGAGCATTTACGAAGAGTATATAAATCTAAGGTCAGTGTAATAGCTAGGGTTGGTACTATTTTTTGACAGAAATTAGTGTTTCTTTTTCAAAAATATTTTACTTTTCGGAGATCCAAAGAAACAGCACAAATTTAGTTTTAATCGTTATTTCTTACTATATCATGTTTTTCATAACAAATTGACGAATAATTTCAAGTTTAATTACCCTAAAAATAACACTATATTAATATACTATTGATCTTCATCAAACTTGACGTTTAATCTAATTAAACCGTCACTGTTAATATAAGAAAAAGAATGAAAATTGAAATACTCATAGCAATGAAGACTAACAAAATGTTAGATATTAATCGTATTTATCCTATATCATTTTTCTACATTGTATATTATTTAGTAATATATAAAAGTGGCTACTAGGGTCCTAAATGATAAATACAAATCTGAAATTAGATCCCTAAATAAGTTAAATAGAATATGCCATGAAATAGTTCAAAACGGGAGAACTCGTATAGAAGTAGTTTAAATCAGATTTGTTTCATTGACTGTTCACTGATATTACAGATCGTCGCCTGACATCTGGAAGCTCGTGTGATATTGCGTTTTTTAAATTTCCGCAAATTATTTTCATTCGTTTGATATTCGGAAATTTATCCGGAAATTATATAAGGATATTACAGTATACGTTATTTTAGATCACTTATATATCTTAGCAGAAGGTAACCTAACATCTGTTACAGGGATCGAGGGATTAAGGGTACAATTGTTATGGTAAAAATATTGTAAGGGTATTTTTACGTATGATGTAAGGGTATAAGGACCTGCATGGCGCAATGGTCACCATACGGGACCGACGTTCGAAGTGTCCTGGATACGATTCCCAGCGATACGGAAATATGAATTATGAATTTAAATTTCTGTTCTCGGTCTGAGTGTAATTGTCCTTATCTATGTATGTTGTCCAATGAACCCACGATATAGGAAATCCTGGAGAGTTCGTTATTTATATTTTTAGAATTAAGGTAACTCAACCTGTGTAAAGCTGGATAAACCTAGAGTTACCAACTACTGTGGCCTGAGTCTTATGGAGGTTAATATTTAACCCATATAGCTAACATCATACCGCGCATTTGACTAAGTCGTCATTAAGAGTATTGAGAGTCTTCGGTATATTCTCAATTCGGCATTGAAAGTATATTTGGAGAAAACGAGCATAAAGGTGGTAGACAAAAGATAAATGTAGACTCATCGAATGGATGTGGTGGAGAGGAGAGGAAATAACGCGCTACCCTGCAAAAAAACCAGCAATGACATTTGTCTATGTTGAACTATCATCGCCATGGGTGATATGTTAAGGGAGCGAAATGTTACGAAAGTAGAACCTCAATGTCTATTGAGTTAAATGTATTGCTAAAATCGAGAAAAGTCAACCATAACTTGCTTGCTATCAATTTCCAGGCAAAAGTCATCTGTCCAATTTAATAGAGCAGTAGTTATGCTATAACCTGGGCGAAAACCGGATCGATAAGGATTCAGAAGGTTACTTGTACAAAGGAAGGTAGGAAAGTAGTCAGGAAGGTATTGTTGCATAATCTCATGAATTTTCTTCCTTTTAAATTTTGAGTTTTTATTTAACCTACCTCTATCATTTGACCTACAATACTCTTTTTGAATCATTCACCTATCCTAATCATATCTAAAATTAACTGTTAATTTAATCAATGTTTTTTAGATATACATATTCTTCCGATTTATAAAGGGGAGGATATAATTGAGCCCGTAATTAGACTTAAGGTATCATTACCCTACGACGCAATACAATTTAACAGTCGCGTGACTACGCTAAGCCGAACAAAGACAATGGTTCACTTAGAAGCGTTCGTTTTACACCAAATTTATTCAAAATATTTTTAGGCAAATAGCCCACAATATGCTGATAAATCAACGTAAGCGTTGTCGGTTAGAGAACTTATTGGCAGGTGCGAGATATTCTGTGTAAAGATATTAACTATGTGCGCAAAGATAGTCCTATCTAGTCTCTAAGGGTTCTTTGTATGTCCGTAGTTTCCTTTATCGATGTGGTCGATAATCATGCATTTTCTCGTCTGACGAGCTTTAAAGTTATCCATAAAAATATGGATTATTACTTATTTAATTATAGATAATACTTACTATTTAACTGTATAGGATACTTAATAGTAGCTATAAATTCATATTCTTCAAATGTTCAATAGTCATTAATGATTAAGGTGGAATCACTGGACGAACACTCGTAAATCAGGACCAATAAACTTAATTTATAAACTAAAATTTTGACCAATAATAACTGTAAGTAATATGCCCGTTGCCCATATTATCGTCCGTCAAATGTTTCAGGCTGTAATATCTATATATTACAGGGTGGAGTATTAGACGTTTAGCCATGGGTTCAAGGGAGGTATTTTATTTGCCTCCTCCTCTTAGGGTCAGAACACCTACCTACAAGCGGCGATCAAATCCGATAAATGTTCCCCGATCCGGCATCATGGAGACACGGTCTTAAGGGAATGAGGATACCCTAAAACATAATAAATAAATAGTATGCTTGCCTGCTGAGCCGCCATCTTCACAAAGTTTATTTTCCCATACTTTTATACTCGTAGGTACAAAGAATTACTATTTTCCTCCTTCTCGGCACATATATCTTTACGGCTAGTAGATAAAATAAGGCAAATTTCGGTAAAGTTATCACGTAGCAAAATAATATGTAGTTGTCTTCGGGCGACGAAAACAAGGCATTTGGGGAAGACACGAAGTCGTTGAAAAATCTGTTCAAGCGAGACTCTTGTCCCAAAGGTTCCCGATGCTTCTTATATTTCAATCACAATTAAAAAACTAACTTACAACTTGAGAACTACATTTAAAACTTTTGCTAAACAGTTAACAACCGCTGCTAATATCTCGGTTTCGGTATTTCATCCGATATTATCCTGTAACATATACATATGTTTATTCGTCTGCTTATATCAAAACAACAAGATTAATTATTAAAATAATTAAAAAAAATCTAAACCATTCTTGAATCAACTTATACACAAACTAATCATTAAAATTGATCCAACGAGTAGTTCAGGGACATATGCATATATGGGCAGTAGAGTTATAGATATAAAAATATTATAAAAGTAAATAATTCGGTGTTCTTATATGGGTTGTTAGGATTAAAGATAATAATTACATTATCCTGTAATTGTCTATGCCAATTAAACGATTCGAGGAACGCTTTGATCGTCAATAATCACAATCAATCTCATATAGGTATAATCAAATAACCGTTCAGTGCTAGATATTAAAAATAATTAATAACCCCTCGTTATTAAAAATAATTAATAACTTGTGATAGTGAGGAAATCTCATCATCAATAGTACCTAGGAGTTCTTCATAATTTCTCAAGAGCATGAAATCTCCCAACTAATGGTGTGTAGCTGAGCTCAATTAGATAATATTTAGATTCATTTTGTTTAGACCGTGAGTCCATTCAATTCGAGTCATTTGGGTCATTCGCGGATTCGCAGTTTTTAGATCAAGTAAGTTGAGCTGATCGCAAGCATCTTCACAGCTCTAACTTAAGCACATTAACCGAGAGCTTTATCAACAATCTTACACTATTTAGTTGTATTTCTCAAATCCCTAACGCGCGCTTAGTCAACATGGCGGACTATGGCCTGTACTTAATATTTTAAGAGGAACCCGTGAGACATTTTATTCAATAACTATTTTGACATTCAAATAAATGTTATAATATTCTATTTACTGTTCAGGATACTATATCTGATATTCATCCAAATTACTTATGTGGTAGTATTGTAATTCTGACGTAATAAATTTTAAATGAAAACTCCGAACATATGATAATGTAAAGTACTTTACTGTATACTACTCCACAAAAGACGTGACATAAACGTGAAACTTTATGAAGGTGGATGGCGTAATCACTGTTTGCTACAAACTTGTTAATTTCGTAAGTAGTAGGAAATAACTTAGAAGGCAAGGTGGGTAAATATCTGTTAACATGTAACAGAAAAGTTTGCCAAATTTATTTTCGGTATTTGAAGTAGTTTGGCAGTGTTTTTGATATATTACAGTAAGAGCCACGATAAAAATAAAGTTATAATAATGGCGTACAGTTTCTTGGACAGAGATGTATAGATAGTTTTATTTCAATACACTATGTATGTGACTTGTCTTTAATAATTAGTTAACTATACAAACTGTTTTCCACAATAAATGTTAACTAAATATCCGACTGCGGTCAAAATTCAACCGTACTTTGTTTTATCCCATGACTATTTCACATTAACTCTGATGAATTAATGTTTTATTTTGTTTAGTAACTGTCGGTATGGTGTAGGGTTTGTCCAAAGTTCGTTGCACCACGGCGGCCAAGCACGAAAAGTCAAGACTTCATATTTATTTGAGAATAAATAATATTATTACACTAAACGTGTAAATGTATAAAGTACAAAAATTGTGAGCACCGATTTGCATTTAGAACGTTTAAAGTCCTCGCTAATATAAGTTTAAAAAAAATCTACTTTACGAAAAATATATCAATAAACTAATAAATATATTTTCATGAATAACTAATAAGATATGAATTTTAAATTTGACTCTATTTAAGAAAATAATTATTAAAACATATTTTTATTTCATTATACTCTAAACAGGGTCCATTTCTTGTCCACAACTTCCTATCTTGAACAAATGTGTCCATGAATCATTTTTACTAGACAGAAAGAAATATTAAATACATCATGGAACAAGATTGGCCGTGTTCGTGAATTATTAGATAATAGATAAAATTATTACACATTTCTGCGCGTTAATGTTTATGTCACTGGTAGTTTTAAACGGCATTTCCCTCGAGTGTAGTCCTTCGCTTGTCCAATGCACTAGAGACCAATAAAGAGACCACTCCAGCTCATAAACTTTGATAACAGCGGCTATTGAGTCACTCCTGGCATTTGTGAATCATTCAGTAGAAAAGTATTATTCAATATTAACTGTGTGAATGAATCATTACTTCTATTAATAAAGAAAAGCAACGTTTGTACGTTGCTGCATCAGGATTGCTCCTGACGGCTTTAATTAATTTCAAAGGAAGTGAGAATAACAACTTAAAGAATATGGGATATGAATCCCTTCTATACATATACTATAACACACGATAAGCACCGTCAGCTCGACCTCAAATAGTGTCATACACAACACACCCGAATAACACACACACACACACACACACACACACACACACACACACACACACACACACTACGTACACAACATACATATGTACGCTACACACTAATTAATTACATTATATTGTTATAAACTAGTCAAATAATTTGTTGTCCAAATTGTATAATCGAAGAGCGGGCCCACACGGGCTTCCATATTGCTTAACAGGTGGGTCCCAGCGACAATGTATAAATTGTTTTTATGGATAAATAAATAAATTTTGCTTTTTTTTAATAGTAGCTTGTCGCCTTCAAGCCATACTGGACTGAGTCCTATAATGTAAAATCCTATTTCTCTCTTGAAACAGTATTATAATGTTCTCGTCAGATTATAACGTGGTTGTAATTCAATCTGATCAAGGTTTTCCTGAATAGTGCGTTATTATATCATTCAAGCACATGACTACTAAGTTAGGTGACATTGTTTAAAATAATACTTAAGCTACTAAGAAAAAGAATACCCAAAAAGCGCCATTCCTTTTTTTACGCGCGGGTCAGACTGAAGAATGACATAACAAGTGCACACTTACATGCAATAGTTGTTTAATATAGAAAGGTGACACAAGACTTATAATAAAATGTATTTACTAAATCGCTTTATTCTCAATGTTCTTTCAGCAAAAGATTTATTAAACTATTACGTTGCTATATAACCAACCAGACTTTACTTAAACAAACTTTATAGTAAAAAACTCAACACGATCTAATTAACATTGTTTAAATTATTTCATAAATTATTCTCAGATATTTATTAGTTTTCAAGTGATTAGATTTTCATAAAACCATTCAAAATTATAAATGTATATTAATTAAGTATGTATATGTATGTACATTATTATAAATAAATTCGGAACTAAAAAAGCCACATGTCTGTTTTCCGTGTTAACAAATCATTTACTAATAATACCTTCATGTTTTCTATGTGATGAATAAGTAAAGTCTTTAAAGCATTTAAAACGGCAAATCGATTGTGAATGAATTACAAATGGTATGCACCGTTTGCGATCAATAAGATATAATACAAGGGGCTAGAATGTTAATTAAAGAAACGTCGGGCGTCACTTAGACACAGAAGGTCGTAAATAATGAGAATATTATGCAGGATTATAAGAATTTTCAAAAATGTACCTAATGAATAAAATTCTCTATGTGTTTGCCAAAAAAGTGCAGTTTAGATGCCGTATGTGCTAAATAAAACGTGAAAATAAAAGATATTCAGGAACTGCGAGATTATCTTTGTTATTTTTAGATTCACTGAAATAAGTTTTAGAATTTATTGATCTATGCCAAAGGCATAAATCAGAATGCTTGTAGTGCAAAATCAAATTACTTGTTCCAGTAATGAAAAATCACTTAATTAAAGAAACAATTGATGTTTCCTAGTTGTGTATAGTATGTACTTATTATACGAAACAATCTAAACTGATTAGTGTCAATTTAGTGCCGATTAGCTGCGCATTCAATCTGATGCGCAAATTTACGCTGCGGTCGCTCCC
>DWJN01004421.1:0-12430 GCA_018248895.1 Carystus phorcus
CCGAAGACCAAAACTCTGATTCCGTTAGTGGCCCCAGAAATGTTCAGGAAACGATCAGCCTAGACCTGACAATACTAGGTACGACCCGACGACTCTGTCCTACCTACTAATGGATGTATTTATAATCAGCGAACGGACACGGAAAAATATTTCATCTTCACTCCTGCATTCACCAGGAGCGATCCCTGATAAACATTCCATTTACGTCCTATTTACTTTTATTGGAACGGAAAATGCTACAAACTCAACAGATGTTATCATTTGCGTATTTTTAAAGCTCAGATTAAATGGAAGCGTTTTCCTGACTGAAACGATGTCTGATATTCATTCCTTTTTTACAATATTTTGCTTAACATGTTAGTTATTTACTCACATTTAGTATGTTTCTCTTTTTCTTCCTGTGCTCTTTTAAAGATACATCAATTGCGTACAAAATACATACATATATTACATTGGGACTATGGTATTGTAATGACAAATACGAGACAACAATCGCATGCTCCAAAATTAACCTAAATGAGCAGCGTGTACCTTTGCATAATAAAAAGTTAATACAAAGAGGTATAGTGATAGCCTAAGAGGAGTTAATTCTAACCCAATCCATGTCATCTTAATACTTACTAACATTACAGTGTTTTTTACTCAGACGTTTTTTGGCGCAGAGAAGATTGATTTAAATAGCCACGCAGTTATAACGTACGATTGTTGCAGCTAACTTGTGAGCCGTATTAGAGCCGCCTTGAATACAGGCCACAATTCAATGTCGGATGTCTGGTCATCACAAGATTGTCGTAAAAGGTGAAAGAAACCGGTCTACTTAGAGGACGTAATGGTTATGTTATCAATATTATTATCTTGTATACTTTTAAAGTTTCACGAGTCCAAGTTGTAAATGTACCCGGTAATTTTGGAGGTTTGCTACTAGCACAAAAGTTAAGAATGTCATGATCAATTTAATGAAGTCAAATCTCCAAATATACAGTGTTAGGTATATTTTACTATATATTTTTGTTAATTTGAAATATGTTCTTTGTTCAAGTATTTTATAAGATAAAATTAGTCAAACTAATAATTTGAATAAATTTTATTCTAACAAACTACAACGATTCAAATTCTATTCCATTTTCGAGGCAAGATTATTATGTAATAGATTATCTCTCTTGGAATCTGAGTATAGACTTCATGTTGAATTGATCGATCTTGTAGTTTATCTCAGTTGGATGCCTCGCAAATACGATCGCTAACAAGTTACCGACATAAACTTTACCTACTCGTAGATGCACCCAGCAAATCCTTCAATAATTCAAACTAACTTGAATGTACCGAAACTATGTGCTTTATGATTTCAAGTGAATTTGGACTGTATAATATATCGTTTAGGATGTATTTTGAACTTAGACTCAAAGCATTTATGTCATGTAGGTATTTATAAATAGACTTATGAACGTTAAATATTTTGCATTGTCACCGTTTCGGAAAGGTGTCTTATAAAGAGAAGACGGCAAAAGAAACACTAATTACAATCAATCTGAATTAGTAACTTAAGTTTACTGTCTGTGGCTGTTTATTTTAATGCGTCTTGTCATTAGTTCATTCATCTACACTATAGTACCCTTTATCTGTAAGTCGAGTTTTAAAATGTTTTCAAATATACATTATATTCTTACTTTAAATGTCTCTGCTTTGCTAGCTAGTTGATTTTAATCAAACCGTTGCAGTTGTGTCGCTTTGAAATCACAACTTCAATATAAGTAGCCAACTGCAGAATAACAGTATTTCCTTGAAATAGAGGAAACCTGAAGCTCAAGTCACCGCGCTTTGAGAAACTATTTGATCTATAAAACAGACAATTTCCATTGTGCCATTCGGAAGAACTTTGAATTGACCAAAAGTAAATTACAACGACATGACAAAACTAACATTTTGCATGAATTTAGACAATTCTTGAACTGTAACAACGTACATGTCAATAATAGTAGGTAGTTTTTTTTTGTGTAACACTATTATAAAATGTACATTTGTTAAAGATTCTTTGTGGCAGAATGGCCATTAAAGATCATTCCAAGGGTCATGGGTTAAATTCCTAGCGAGGCAAAAATTTTAATGACGAATTTAAATTTCTATATTCGGTCTTGATGTCTTATTTAACCCATCAAAATACGGTTAGCTGCTATTAGATATCTTATAATAATAAAAAATAAATAACGCCACACAGTCGTAGTCCCATACTAGGATACCCTGTGTCGTGGCTGCCATGGACAACACAGAAAGACAATTACAAACACAGCCACACCAAGGGCAGAAATTTAAACTCATCATTTAAAATTCGGCCTCGCTGGGAATCGAACCCAGGACCCTACGATTACGCCACGTCGTCAACCTTACAGCGCCAGAGACCCAAGTTCACATTTAGGTAAATTCACTCCCACCCAAGTACACTAAACACTCAGTGGTATATGTTGTGATGCACTTCAAACTACAACCTGAATACTCTAAACGCTTTAACAGCTTTCACATAGGGTTTCATATTTTTAGTATATTGTAATAAAAGGACAATTGATTTATTATTAGGCTAAAAAGGTTATCCATTCAACACTTGTGCATTTAATATTATTGGAACTGTCAGCTTTAAATGATGCTTTCTTAACAATCTAATTTTGTATCCTTTTCATACATACTAGTATTACTAGTCCTTACAATACTTTCATAAGGAATGAAATACATATATATATAAATAATGGCGAAGAAAAAAAATACGAGGCATAGATTTCCAAATGTAATACGAGAAAAGTTTTTTTCTAACCTAACGCAAATCTCCCACAACCTTTCTCTTCGGCGTTATGCCGGTAACTGCAGTAAACGGGTGCTTACACACACAAGCTTGACGTTAGCGTCGTTTTATACAGATATGTGTGCTATCAGTGCTGTTTGTTTTATAGTTTCAAGGATTTGATATTCGATGCAGACATAGGTACATCTATCTCAAAAAAAAGCACAGAATATCTTCGACTTGGAAAAAATGCGACTTTAACTCCAATGGAATGCTGATAGTTCTGACATTATCAAATTGAAAAATACTTCAAACGAACACAGACGAGTTTAAAAATCTATGTTACTTATAACGTTAGTTTTTCGTATTAATAATTGATCTGATTATTCGTATATGAGCCCAAAAAAAATTCGTGACATTTTTCTCATCATATAGAACATTCAATATCTAAATGACTACTCCCTTATGTAATTGTAAAATTAAAATGTTATTTTCTTATAATATTCACGTTTCAAAGTCTAACTCTCATCTTGTATAAAATTTCATATAGATATTTCGAATACTTTAAAACTAAATTTTGAATATCGATTTCGTAAATTTAGTTTAATTCTGATTTATTCGGTTATAATAATTTTTTTCTAAATATATTCATCGATCTCTACTATGAAATATCTCGTGTGAAATTTGCCTATTTGTAGTTGCGAAATTCAATACTGAGGGTTAGCAAAGTAAACTTTGTGTCGATGTAATAGGCTCTTTCCATACCCAAGTAACCTACCCATATCCTGGTAAAATCTGCTTAACATTATATGAAATTATGGCGCCAGATTTCACGGGGTTTAGCATAAAAAACGAAAATGCGCAAAATATGTGGTTAATATATTTTTTATTTTAAATTGAGTTAAAAGTTCTAATCGCTAATTCTTTTCCTAGGGACGCAACTCTAACCACGTCCACCCCCAACGAGCGCATGCTCCTTACTGATGATTAGGAATTTCTCTACCCGTTTTGTTTTAACTGGCATTCTCCTATTAGCTCAGTTGGTTAGAGCATGGTGCTAAAAACGCGAAGGTCGCGGGTTCGATCCCCACATAGTCTATTAACTCTATTTTTGACTTTTATTCACTTACTGACATTAATTCTATAAAATTAAATTAATTCCACAACACAATCCTCTATCAATTTAGTATCGCTTAGCATTACAACGTTCCACAAGTTTTTAATTCGAACCTAACACTGTATTTATAAGGAATATTTTTACTAAAGCATTATTTATTGCATCGTATGAGTAAACTTAATATTTTCAGTGTTTCATTCAAGCCATTCTCAAAACAAAAGCCGCGACTATTTCTAATATCTTATTAATAAACTATGGTCACGTCGCATCAGTGACAGCAATGGTATCAATAATGCTTTGATGGTAAACCCCACCCGGAATTCAACGAATCGTTTAGCGTCTAACTCAAGCCAGATGTTGATTCAGCCAGCAGGGTTCATAGAAAGATAATAATATCGGAAATAATAACAAGGACGAGATATTAATTAGCGGAAGTCCTGCCGCTAAACAGAGGGGCTGGCTTTTGTCCCCTCTCACGATATTCTGATCTGTCAGGAATCTGATCGGATCGGATCTATCTGTCTGTTTATTACCGTCAATATTTAATTTAAATACAACATCAAAATTAGTATGGTTAGTGCCTGTGAGTGAAATATATTATATGTAAACTTACACAGACTAACTAAAAGAAGACATGAAATCCGAAATTTAATTCACGCCTCTCTGTTCGTGAAGGATATTATTACCTGACATAAAAAGGCATTGAGTAGGTAAAGTAACGGACGGTAACATCGAGTTGCTGAAAGGAAATCAATTTTATGATGCGTAAAATACTTTTACATAGAGGATTTATTTATCAATAGGCATTATCCGATCAAGTGACGAAAGTAACTCAACTGAACGATTTCCATTATTAATTATAATAACAAATAATGTAACAAATTATACGTATTTCTACATATACTACGTTTTTCTTTTCAAACTTTCATGGGTTTAAGATGTAAATAGAACTGTTCCGTCGTGGGGAGAATAAAAATGTAGTTTTGCGTTCAATGAAGTTGTGTATTGGAATCAGAAGTTGATTTGGTTTGTGCATCAATATACGTAGTACCTGTTCGTAGCCGTCTTTTAAGGCTTTTCATATACGTAATGCATATGTACAATGAGAAAATCGCCAATAAACAAGTAAAAATAAATCATAAATTATTTGACACGTAATATCGTCCTGTTACAGTAATGTTAATCCAATCCAGGAATATCATATAGAAATTATCTGTATAGTACTGCACAATTACTATTGCTTATTAATACACACATAGCTATGTATATATGTAGATAGTAAGCAATAAGAGATCTGCGGGTCGCATAAAAATAACTGTGGCTGTGGATAAATTAATCCAAAGAAATACTATTTTTATTACACAAATTTGTCCCCCGAGCTCCGAGACTACATGTATTCTCGTGTCAAACAATAAGATCAAAATTCACTTTGAGGTACGCGAGGATTTCAAAGGTAGCGACTTTTATTTCAAGTAAAAGTCTTGTGTTGTGCAATGTTAATGTAATATTGCATTTATGCCGCGGGCTTTCAAAGCGACACGTGTTATTTTAAATGAAATGTTTTTGTGATATCTCAACCTTTGTTTTCAGATTTTTATCTGGACTAGGATGTTTTATGTTTGTAATATTAGTAATGTTAATAATATTTCAGATCACACGACATGCTAAGACTTGAAAATTAAATATTTTACATTAACTGGCCGTTAATATATCGCATTGTCGCGTAGCAGGCTACACTTCAAAATTAGTCCCATAGAAAAGTAAGAACAAATTGGTTTCAGCCAAACTTGGGTCAAAAATGCTATTTTTCTTCGCTCTTTCATAAGCTCAAAGGACCATTTCGAAACAGCAGTAGGATCAGAAAAATACGTGTACAAATGTATTAAAAAATCCACATGATTCAGTTATTTTGAATTTAAACGATATGGATCTCGCCACTGGCTGAACCAGAGCAAATGAATAATCAATTTCCAAATAATAAAGTTTTTCATATTTACTGCTTCAAATATAATGAAGAAAATAATATTTGAAACTAGGAGCGTCGTAGATAACCAAACAAGTAATTTTTGACAACTATGAGCGCAAGTAACGATTTAAAACCCTATTTTCAGAACGTGGCCGAACTTGATCCATCATAGAGTGCACCAAAAACAAAGGAACAGATAAGACGTAAAATTATTTAATCCATATTAATATTATTTATGCAAAAATGGATCTATTGTAACTAAATTTCATATTAGAGTCTTAGTTTGAGCCTTCTTTTAATTTAAAACTTTATTGTATTTTGATTTTCAATCTACCTTGGACATTTAATCGAAATTAAAATTGTCGTTCTTTACACTATTTCCTTTAAATTAATAATCTAATATATATCACAGGTTTCAAATTGCAAGCAATCTAACACTCTCTCAGTACTTCAGTCCAACACAACCGCGCACCGAATTGAAAGTTATACCTTTTATTTACTTCACAGATCTAGAAACTACTGGATTTTCACAATTTATAAATATGATTTTTAGAGTCCTTCGCTACTAAAATGCCACATAATAACTAAAATAATGGCAATGCTATATTGTCAATAAATAAGTTAAGTTTCTTCGGACATTCCCTTTAAAACCTATCATAAATATCTGTAAAACTGCTTGTAAAAAGACTTTGTGATTCATCATTGCAAATTCTAATTTATCGAAGCCATTCGTACACAATTTAGCCAGTAAGTACCTCTTATAACGGAGGCTATTGCTAAAAATAACCTTTTTAATATAAGGAGGATAGAATCACTAAGAGGATTAAACGTGAGTTCAAAGATTGCTTGGAAATTCGATAATTTTAAAGCAAGCTCTATAAAAATGTAATAAGCTTTTTAGTCCGTATTAACGAACACCTACTTCAAATTATTTTAACAATCGACTCCTAAGAGGGTAAAATTAGGGATGAAAGATAAATTGTTATATTTTTTATTAAACCTCATCCTTTAAGGTACACGGGCTTAGTGATTCTATGTAATAGCAATATAATTTATAGGGGTATTAGTGCCTGGAAAATGCTCAAGAAATTTTTATCAGTAACGGTCACATGACCTGCTGCCCTGCTACCGACCGCTGCCGCAGTTACTTAACTCTGTCGATTGCTTCGTATAGACGCAAACTGCCAGACTTGAAACTGACATTTCTACTTCTGTTTTATATATGAAGACCTCAGCTACGAGTCTGTCAGTGGAATTAATTCAGTTCCAATATTCTACCTATCCGTAACCCTCAATTAGTTTTTATCAACACTATGTATAGTTGTTAATTTATCTACTAACTTTATCACAAATTGAGTGACTGTTAGACCAACGTATTGACTCAACAAGTAATTATTTATGTATATACGTACTTCGAAGCTAATTGTGGAATTCAGTAAAGCTTTAATCTAATTAATTGCTTTAGACGTCGACAATATGACTTCCTTGTGTTATAAAGGCAAGAACATGAGAGATGCTTAACAATGCAATATCACTTAATAGCGACTAGCGTAAGTCTTGAAGTATCTAATAACTAACGTCGCTGTTATCTTGTCTAGTATCGTTTTAAAAAAATAATGCATAATGTAAATTAAATTTTCAGTACATTACATAAAATATGTTGTGAAAATTTAAGGGAACCGAACATCTAAATAAAACAGAAAAACATCACACGTGGACTGCTTTTAGGGTTAAATATTTGTATAAGAAGTTTATTTTAATTTTCACTAATAAGGCAAATGTAATGAAAACAATAAACTGTTTTTTTTATCAATCAATAATTTTGTCAATTTTTAATGCTATGAAAAATCTGTTTTAGTTCTAAAATTAATTTTACAAAAAAAAACGAGCGCGTTTCATCGAAAAATGAATGATAAATGTATTTTATGCTCGTCATTAACACGACTACGAAGGTACTTAGATATTGATATAGATCAATACATGGTTTCGTCGTAAATCGTTGTTCTCCTAAAACGAGCAAGCTCACATTGTGATACATAGAGCTACTCTACGGTAATGCTACGCTTGTTTGCCTTGATGCTACGCGTGCTACGATCGCTACGCTTTTGTACATGTCTGAAAGAAAAGTCAGCATAGCAGCAGCAGCATAGTCAGCAGTGTTGTACATACATGTACATATGTATACGGGTAAATCTAGCCAGCAACATCTTGGACTGTACCACATGGTTCCGAACGATATAATTTTGATACCAAAACCTTGTTTACAGGATTCTGAACAAAGTTGCTAAAGACATCAGTAATCTATTTCCTACCATTTCAGATACCATAAAGGAAAAATAAATAAACATTGATTTTTATATATTAAACATGTACATAGATTAACAACCCGCTGTCGCTTCACTTCGGTAAAATAAAAAAAAAACAGCGTTTTACGTAATCATCATCGCAATTAATCGATTAAAGCAACAATTGTGCACTTTTATTGTAATAGGTAACTAAGTAATTCTTCTGGTAATGTATATGTAACTGAACTCCTAAACGGTTGTACCTATTTTTATGTTTTTTTTTGTACGTTGAAGAGGATTCGGGAATGGTTTCGCTTCATTTTGTTTTTTGTTTTTTATGTAACTACATATGTATTTACCGTGCTCAGGTGGCTGAGAAACAGTATTGTTATTCTGGTGTTTCTTCTCTCTTTCTTGTCGGCCGGCAACGGGTCAGTGATGCTTATGGTGTTTATGGTGTCAATGGGCGAGGGTGGCCACTTACCATCAGATAACTCGTCTGCTCGTCCGTCGGTTACTTAGGTACTATCAGGTAGTATTTCTATAATTATTATTTTAGACTGAATATGGATTATAACACTAGCAGTAAGTATCTTACGTAACAAGTATATAACGTTTATTATCAATATTAATTTTTGCACCTTAAGACTTTTACTGAATTAAAATTTATCTTCGACTAAAATCATATCTAATGATAACTAACCTAATTCATTCATTCACTCTCTCAATTCTCTCTTATCTACTCGTATTGGTACAACGATACATCCAAGCCACACAAGATCTACTCCTGAAAAAGAAAAAATTAAAACTATGAAACTTTTATATAATGATATTTTAAAACACCACAATTTTCTTTGAGTCCATAAAATATAAAATCGAAGAAAGAGCCCCTGTGCACCGGAAGGATGATTCCCTTGAAGTGCAAGCCTCCTTTGAACCTTTTGACACTGAACTTTCATATGTACTTAAAGCTGAATATAAAAGTTAACAGCCATGGGGTTTCTACGACATAATAATACCAGCAACAAAGCTAATAATTTATTTTAGACTTATAGAAATTTCAAGATTATCAATATATTTTATTGCTCTATAAATTAGTTATTCTATAATCTAAAAATTAGTAATTCATTTTACGCAATAGCTTTAATATAACAGTTAAAACGTTAATGTTAATCCGCTTAACAGAATCTCCATAGTAACCTGTGTATCCTATCCTGCAGCCCCATCTGCTGGGATGAAAAGTATTCTAGGGATACCTCCGGGATGTAGACATCCCAAAAATCATCAAATCTGTTCAGTGCTTTGACACAGACCGTAAGACAATAATTTAAAATAATATTTTGGTCACTAAATCCATTACTAGGAACATATATGTACATTAAAATGTCCAGATAATATATTCAATTAACAGATGTCATCCCGTTACAATATCATTAATAGAGTTTGTAGTTGATGCTATTGCAAAGGAAGGTTTTTTAGTGAAAATCAGCGAGCGTCGTGGTCTTTAAAAAATATATTTCTGACAATAAAACAAACGGCACTATAAAGAACTATTAAAAAGAAATATAAAATATTGTGTGCCAGTATCTGGCAGCACACCGAGACGGGTTAACAGTCGACAACAGAGTTGATGTTGAAAGGCTCATTTTAATCAGAGTGGAATTGCATCCTGAACAATATAGAATGTAAATGTATATTCATTTGTAATAGAAGTCCGGACCATTAGTTTCTCTGTATGAAAGTAGTTAAATCAAATGTCAAAGGCAAGCGTTTTCACAATCAAAATGTTTAAGCTTCCCGGAGTAATCTCGGATACATTTTCCCAGATTGCACGAGAAAGTCCGATGCCGCAAAGAGCTCGTAAATACTATTAATTTATTTTGTACGACGTAGGTCATAGGAAGGAATACTAACAGTACTGTAAAGTATTCGTTTGTTGAGTATTTTAAAGTGATAAAGTCCACAAAGTTTGAAGTGAAATGTTTACAGATGTTTCAGTTTGATTGTTATGGTTTAATTTGTTTTAGTACAGTTTTGCGACATTAAAGCTACTTAGCTAGAGTTTAGATTTACGATTTGATATACTCAACACAGTAAATAAACTTTTACATTAAGAAATCATTTAATCAAAAATGTCGTTTTGTATTACTTTTATCGTTACTAATGTCCATGGACTAGAGTAACTGCTTACCACCACGTAGTGCATCGGATCATTTATCTACATACGTCTATACCGCATATAGTACAGTTTTAGAGCTCTTATTCATAAACCCCAATTTCAAAGAAGGGCTTATAATTCAACCAATAGAGCGCTCTTGTACGCTTTATAATTGTTCGCGAAACGAAGTTCACCGGGTCTGCTAATATACTAAAGTTTACGGCGTAATGATATAATACATTAATTTGTGGAAATCATTACAACTCCCAAAAGCCGCCTACATCTGGTGAATCATAGTTTGGGAAACCGGAAACTAGGTGAGCCACCCGCTAACCCACATCTCCCTGTGGGGGCGATGCAACAGCATCATCCCCCTCACCCCCCAAATAGGCGGGTCTAAGCCCCGGAGAGAGCATATCCTTTTGATATACCCGTCTTTTTCCTTTTACTACATTTATGAATCTAGTCCTCTCTTTGAACGTCGTATCTCCTCTAGCTTAATTTTCTTATTGATGATACATGGCTCTCACCTTTTAATTAAATTTAAGAGCATACAATTAGTGGTATCTAAATATATATAACTCAAAGGTGATTGACTGACTGACATTGTGATCTATTAACGCGCAGCCCAAACCACTGGACGGATCGGGCTGAAATTTGGCATGCAGGTAGATGACTAATTGTATAGCTCATTTTGTTATCTATATATTTTTTTAATTACTGATATTTCGTTCAATCATTTCTTTATTTGGGCTTAATAGTTTCAGATCACCTACTTTCATGTAACCCCTTTGTTTGACTTTAATCCTTCCTGTATTCAAATAACCTTCAGAGTTAGATGCATGTTAGATTTCAATTATTACTGTTTTAATGAAAACTTAAGTAGACTTACTTCAATGAAGGAAAACATCGTGAGAAAGCCATTACAACTGAGAGTCGTCCATAATCTGTATTATATAAAAAGGCAAACACAAAACATTTCAAAACCAATTTCCCCTGTTTGTCAACCGATTCTCATTATTTTTTGTTGTCTGGTAGCTATTGACGAGCTTAGTGTTATCAATAAAACAAATTTTTATTGTATCTTCATTGAAAATTAAAAACTTATCTTATCATCGGCTTTATAAAAAATAACAGTCTATTAAGCTAGGGTAGGCCGAAAGAAAACAAAAGCCGGAGGAAAACTCCTGGGACTGTTTTAAAACACTTGACAAAAAAAAACTGGTATGATTACGACATTTGCGACATTTACTATTTTTACATTATTACATATTATATACATACATATATATCGTAATATTGTTTATACAAAAACATTTAATCCCGTACGTATTTTAAACACATTTACGCACATTATTTTTTACATTGAACTACAATTTCGAAAAGAGTATAAACAATCCATTTCATTCATGTTATCACTTGCTAAAAAAACAGAGACACATCATGCGTGCATAGAATTCGGGAAATCAACATCAATCTCTGCGTCTGCATTCGCCCGAGGCCATAAGTTACACAGTACTACGATATAAGCGGACAGTTCAAACAACGCAAGTTGGTTAACATCTACAGACAAACGGCAATATTGCATTCCAAAATCGAAGTAGGTACGGGTTACACCAAAAAACCCAATTAAACAGAAAGTAAACTACACGTCAAAGGTTATTTGAATGGTTTGTCAATATTGTACCAATATAAACACCCTTTGGCTAGTTTCCTCGAATGATCGTAACGTTTATTTGTATTGTAGTGTATGCTACATGCAGTTTACCGATGGCTTTAATTCGCTCCACTTGTGTTTGTACACATCAGCCCTTTGACGTAATAATCGGAATATTTCCTAACGTAATTAATTGGCGACGCCCGCCACGCTGCACTTGAATTAATTTATATTAGCTGGGCGATCGAGCGATTTTCATAAATATATATATACATTTCTGTCCTGTAATAATTTATTTATTACTTTGTTTAGTTACCGTTTGTGTTTAAAACGTATAAATAATATTAGTAATCAGTTTAGTTGCCTAATAGGTAAAGTACTTACATTCCAATTTCCAAACGCTATGTACTATCGGCCAAATTGATTCATGACCCACCATATGCTTATTTTCCTCCAGCCATTCAAACGCAATTAGGT
>DWJN01004422.1:0-12429 GCA_018248895.1 Carystus phorcus
TGAAAAATAGATGTTAGCCGATTCTCAGACCTACCCAATATGCTTACCAAATTTCAGAGGAATCGGTCAAGCCGTTTTGGAGGAGTATGGAGACTAACATTGTGACACGAGAATTTTATATATAAGATACAACCAGTAACTAAAACTGGACAAATTGTATTATAATTATATTATACTTTATATGTAAAACATCTAAAATGTTAAAATTGCATTTATTGAAGTAAAAATTGAGAACCTACAAGCATTATACTGTGTTATATTTCAACAATAAAGATTCATATGCCAGAAACACAAACTATCCACTCAAAAAAAATAGATGTAATTACTACAGTCACAGCATTCGTCTGTCAAATCTGTGCCACAATCCCTTTTTTCCATGTAAACATATAAGTATGGTATAGTGCTATGTGAGGTATGATATTAGAACAAAACTTGATGATCCAATAATAATCAGAGATATAATATACAAAAAATAATGACTAAGCCTGAACTTGAAAACAAAGAAAGGAAAAAAATTATTTGCATTTTAAATAAATAGCATAGAATATAGTGAGCTATTGCAAAGTAAACAAAACTAATCACAGAGGAAACACTACACTGCTTCAATGTTGACTATTTCGTTTCCACAATAGAATTTCTCAATAACATAACACTGCTTTATTTATAGACCATTTAATAATCAAAATGTAACTAAATCACTTTTAAGTCACAAAAACAAATGGCAAATGGTATTGTTTGTCCTATATCTGCTTTTATATGTTTGTTCACAAACAGCACAGGTAATGGTTGTCAAATTTATAAGTTCCCTAGTGTAATGGCATATGATGCTGCTTGCTTTGTAACAAAACATGAAACAATATTGAAAATTATGTTTTATATGTGGTTGTTTTATGCATAAAAACATATCAGGCATTGTTGCTTACAATAAATTCTTAAGCATTTCTTTAAGCAATCAGAAAAATAGTCAACATTCCAATTTAGCTGGTTTATGTAAAATGTATAACTTAACTGGTGCTAGCAACTTATGGGGCAAGCTAAATCTAACAAATAGTTTACAACCATTACGAAGACACTTATAAAGGTGATGCTAATTCAGGTGACTGTTACCACTTACAATAGACTGATGCATATGCTCATTTGTCAGATATTTACTCAAAAAAGTAAACTTTTCACTATTTTGGATTACATCATTTATAGTTGTCCTTTAACTGTACTTTATGATATGAAATGATTCATCATAACATCTATAATTACTATTTTAAATTCTTTCAATTTATATATCATGGTCATATTTCATCCAATTTATTCTAAACATAATTGAATTGTAAACAAAAACCTTCCTCTTCAGTCACTTCTTCTATTAGGGAAAAACTTATGAAAATCAGTTTTAGTTTTTGAGATAAGCAAATTCAGACAGACAGACAAGATTTTGGAAGGTTACTTTAGTTTATAATACATATAAATGACATAAATATTGTGTCACTGAAATTTGTTATCCAAAACTGTATCCAAGTTATTGATAAGATAATAAAATTAGGATTAAATATCATATTTCAATTAGCAAACAAAACACTTTAAATTCAAACAAATGCATCTGCTGTTTTTAATTTATGATAAAACAAAACACTATCAAAGTTTTTTTACAACCAGCCAGTTACATACAAGATTACATACCTACCTAGTAAGAAATAAACCTAGTTAAAAAAGAAGACAATAATTTGTTTAATATAATTTGTAGAATTTGGAACATGACACATGTTGCTTTCACTTTTTTATATGTGTATAGTTAAACTATCTGCAGAATACAAATGTTATTTGAAAAATGTATTAGTCCCAATTTAGTATGTAAACATAATGTTTGGAGCCTTCATGTGTCAGTTGAAGAAGCTAGTCTTTTTGTTTGCAAATTGCTAGTTATTCTATTTTATAATGTTGTATTATTTATTATAATACAATATTCACTTGCTTTTATTATACGAGAAACATCATAATACTACACTTTATATACAACACAATACGTAGTATGTATATTAGTACAGCTATAGTAGAACTGTTCAGCAATCATGTAATTCAATCGCGATTTATTACCAAGAGAGAATACTATTGATAGAAAATCATGGTGTCAACATATTATGCGATATGCACACCATTTATTTCACGAGTTAATCAAGATCGGGAGCAATCCGCCAGTCCGCCCATACCTATATGTACCTATAAAATTCTTGCTAACACATTTTTGCAAATACCTATATACGCATCGATTCACATTTAACTCGCGTATCTTATAGATTACACGAATTACGACCTCCAGAAATTGGGGTTTAAGACGTCTGTAACTAAAACCAAAAAACCGCACCCTGACAAAAAGCCGATATCTGGAAATAGAAACTCCATTTGTCAGCGGCTAACACGACCTATTGCTAAGTTTTAATGCGGTGGTTTGCAGTTCACGACATCACGTACAATTATATGAAAATATACTCACCTTTGAACTTCAATTCATTTTGTGGTTCTATAGTTAACACTTGGTTAGGCATTTTGAATTATTATAAATGTCGTATCTCGTTGGCAAAAACTAGCTGATCAAAGAAATTATTTCTCAGTGATGTCGGCCACAGCGAACGATGAATGACGAATTCGACTTCGACATGCGCCTTGCGCATGCGTTCTCTTTCTTTTTCTTCCAACATCCTCTTCAATTTATGTTGCCAGTAGTATTATTATAAAATATATTTTACTCGTGGATTGCTCAGACATAGAGTAATATATAAATGTATGAACTATATCATAAAATGGAACCACTTCTTCAAAAACTCAAAATACCGAGAGCACAAAAGTTAAACTCATTTCCACCCTTAGTACTCGGGCTGTAATAAATTGGTAATACTTTGACTTATTTAATTTACCTACTTATAAGTTACAAATTTGGAAAAATAGTATTTATATTAAAACTAGTGGTTGAGACTCAGTCGATATTTGTACCGATCTGGTGGGAAGCGACGCCGTCCGTGGTTCCCAGGGTTGATTCCGCTGTCGCAGCATACTCCGATACATATCCTATATTTTGACGAGACTCATACGACTCGCGGCGTTGCTTGCTTGATTATTTATTAATAGGTACATATATATGTGTATGTTATATATTTATCACAGATATACAGTGTAGGTAACTGTATATGTATTAAGTTTTTTTTATGGTATGGTTGGATTTAAACGTGTTTGTAAAATTAAGCAATAGTTTTTAATTTTACACCTTCAACTAGGTTACATCTGATTACGAAAAACTAGTTTCTGCGGATTATAGATTATAGATACTGCAGAAGATGTATGAGATAATTAATTTTTGCTTTGATCTGCGAGAGAAATGCAATTAAATTGCAGAATAATTTTAATTCAATTCAGTAATTAAACATGGTGCATCACGTGTGGTATAAATTTGCTCGCACGTAAGAGATGAATAGAGCATAATGACGAGAAAATATATTAAGCAGAAAGTAAGTAAGTTGTAACTTTATAAATATAACCATATTTCGTTTAAAAAAAATTACCACTTGTTAAAAATATATTTATTTCAATGAACTTTGGAAAATGCTCCACTGCTTTATATTATTTAACCGATGAAGTTTGTGTCGGACCTCAGTCATGCACAATAAATATTTACGATATATTTTTTTATATCTCATAAACTCATATAACAATAACCAGCTTTACTATTCATAGCAACAAATGACGCTAGGATCTTAAAATACGACTGCGCCATGGCAAAATTATTTTCCAATATAGTTATTGTCCATTTTTTTCATAGTGAAGAAAATCAGAGATCCATGAGCACTAGTTTCTAATTATTATCAATCACTAGTCAACAAGGACTGAACGATTCGAAAAAACCTAAGGTATATTTTGTAATTAAGCTTTTATTACTTTTTGATATAAAAAGATATTGTATGAGTAAAAAACATGGTCACCATTCTAAATTCCAAACAAAAACTTTGACAACAATAAATGGCAATGTTTGGCGTCGTCATTGTTGGAAAATAATAAACATTAACCGTAATATTGTTTCATATAATAAATAGTGTCATTATAATAATTTAATAAAAAAGGATCAATAAAAGTTACAGGTAATTTGCGTGGAAATTGCTTAAGCGAGGATGTTAACATTGAAAAGGTTCACAAGACTATAGAAAGTGCACCTCGCTTCCTTCCCTACTTTTCTGTTAACATCGTTCAGTCCACTTACGTAGTAGGTACGTGCTAATTACATATTTAATACAAGCTATAATATAGCTGAAGATACTGTGTAAAATAGCCGCAGCTAAAAATTAACGCTAGAACACGACAAACTGTAAAACTAGCTTCCTTTCATGATGAGTAAATAGACATTATCTTACTAGTCGGTCTTCTGTAATGCTTACCAGCTTACGATACCATAATCTATATCTTGTCAATGGTATAGAGATCAGTGCGGCTGTATACAATTCTTACATTTGTCTGTCAATAAATTTATTACGCTAGGAAAAAAAACATTTTTGTTTTATTTATATTTTGTGAGTATGAAGTAAATGAAATGAAAATTTGTAAATTAGACGTGATTGTACCATTGAAGACATAAATTTGATGATCCATTCGTTGGTATGTCAAAGATGGTTAAAATATCATAATTAATGAAGAAAAACCTTATATTGTTAAAAACTTGTATGAGATTTATAAAAAGCAGTGATTGCATAATATGCCCGGTTAACCCTTATAACTATGCATAATTTAAATTTAAGTTTATTCTTGAATACATTAATGAAATTAGATCTTAACTCTAAACAAAAACTAATAAGTGGCTATCGTAAAGGGTATCGAATCGAAGAATGGACGTTTCCCCATCTTGTCCCTTACTCCCGTTTTATTCATTCCTCTCGAACGTGCAATCAGATCCAAAAAGATGGAGCTGCTGTGCTACCTTCGCCTCAAGAAGTAAGTATGTTTGTGCAATTTTTGATTAGAAAATGTTAACTGTGTGAATATGTTTCGTACAGCAATGTTTTTTTTAAATTTTTAGGTAACGGTGATACTCAGAAAAAATGAATTTAACAAGGAATTTAAATCTGGCTCTGTTAAATCTTATGATACCAATCAGCTGGCATCAAACAATCCAATTGAAGACACAAAATCTGAAGGTCATTGCAAACTTACTTCTGGTAAGTTATTAACTAATGATCTTTCAACAAAAAAGAAATTCCTTTTTAAGGCGGTTTTTATATGTATGTTTTTATATGCAGACTCATATATTATGTCACTGAAATTAATATGGCACCACACGACATGCACCAGCTTTCAAGTACAAAAAGAATCGTCCAAATTGGTTATTGACCTACACATAAAAAAATACCAACAAATTGAGAACTGTCTCCTTTTTTTTAAGTTGGGTAAAAATTTGAGCTCAAGCCATCAAATTATGTCCACTTATTTCGACATATCTCTATATCTATCTTGTAGGTTGTAATTATACCAATATAAGGCATTTTTGATTTTATAGAGTCGCTTATCAGTGTGATTAATGTAGTTAGGTTATTATGATATTGGCTCCAATTAATCAATTAGCCGTTTAATTCCAAAAACAATGTGTTGAAAAAGTACTAAGATATTGTGGATTTCATTGTGCATTGTCATTCTTCTAAAATATGTTTTCTGGGTTTCACTCTCTAGAAAATTTTCACTTATGATATAAAAATTATGTTGTTTAGCAGCTTAAGGAAACGAAAAGAAGTAGGTGTACCTATTTCAAAACCTTTTTCTTTCACATATAGGAAAATATTCAAATTAAAATCTTTTATTTGTTTTTATTTCTTTTCTGGTCTGTTGTTACCTCTTAAATACCATATTTTTTATTTTAATTGCAGGTTTGTTGATGGGTGTTTTTGATGGCCATGGAGGTCCAGCCTGTGCCCAAGTGATATCAAAACGCCTATTGAATTATATTGCTGCAGCATTGCTGCCTGTGGATGTAGTAAACAAATACATAGCACAAGAACATAAGGAAAGATTAGTGGAAACTTACAATGATAGGGTAAGTGCTATTATAATTAGGATGAACTGATAGAAATGTCAAGCAGAAACATTACAACCACAGTTCTTAATAAAGATTTTATACTAAAAATCAAAGTTTTACAAAAAATAGTTTTAACTGAATTGCAAATTTAGTTCATAAATATGTTTAGAGCTTTATTTAAGTAACATTTCAATCTATATTTATTATCTTTCAGTTTTATTCCGTCCATATTTGTTCTTTCCATTTAGTCTTATTTTTTAATCCTTGCTTTTCAACATTTATCTGTTACATTAAATTTGACCAGTTTTGACTTGATGGCAGGCTGGATCACTAAAAACTGAGCTAAAGTGGTAATAATTAATGCTACATACTGTTAGACACAATAGGATTCCCTGCATTGTGAGTGCCATGGACAACACACTATGACAAGGATTTTGAATTGTAATTTGTTTTATTATGTATACTGAGGAAGAGTATATTCACACATGTTTATTCTAAATTTCAGGCTGACATAATTCAGGACCTTAAAGTTATTTATGAAAATAGTTTTAATGAATACCTGTTAGAATTGGCTAGATCGACTAAAACTGAAATTGACATAAAGGAATCCTTTGAAAACAGTATATTACGTTTGGACAGTGACTTATCCAGGGAAGTCTTAGAGCCTTTTAAGGTCGAAGGTGCTATAAACCCAAAGACTTTGTCTGTTGCTCTGTCAGGTGCTGTAGCCTGTGTATCTTACATTGATGGTCCTCATTTATATGTTGCAAATGTTGGTGACTGTAATGCTGTAGTAGGAACAAAGACAGAAGACAATGAGTGGATAGCTAAAAAAATTACAAAAGAACACAATACTGAAAACTTTGATGAATTAAAAAGAATATGGAATGAACATCCAGAAAGTGAAAGGAAAACTGTGATTAGACGTGATCGGCTTTTGGGAGAATTAGCACCTTTGCGAAGTTTGGGTGATTACAGGTATAAGTGGCCTGCAGAAATCCTTTCTTCTGTAGCAGTACCTTTTGTGGGTCAAAAGGCCATACCTCCCAATTATCATACACCTCCTTACCTCACCGCAAAACCAGATGTGTACTACCATAGACTGTCACCAAAGGATAAATTTTTAATCATTGCTTCTGATGGTTTATGGGATATGATGACGCCATTGCAAGCTGTGAAATTGGTGGGTGAACATATGAAAGGAAAAGTATTCTTCAATCCCTTGAAATTACCACGAAAAAATATTCAACTTGGTGATATAAACGAGCTGTTACTTCATAGGAAAGAAAGTTTGAAGAGTAAGCCTAAAGATAGAAATGCAGCCACACATCTTATAAGACATGCTATAGGAGGGACAGAGTATGGAGTTGACCATTCGCGACTTGCTCACTTGCTTAGTCTGTCTTCAGATGTTAGCAGGATGTTCAGGGATGATATGACTGTAATTGTTGCATACTTTGATTCAGAATTTATAAGACAGTGTCCAACTTAGAACCTTGATTCTCCTGATAATCTTTGTTATGAATCTAACGGTACAAAATATGCAAAGTTAAAATTAAAAGTAAAGTTCGTGTAATTTATGTAATCTCATATACACTTGTAACAAACAATGGATAGGTAAGATTAAACAAAATTGCTGTGAGCATTTAAGTATTATTAACTTCCAAACACAAGACGCAAGATAAATAACATTTTAACTATGCCTGGAATTCATCTTAATACTTTGTTAAGAACAAACAAATACAAAAATGTTGTGACATATAATGTAAGTATAATATAATAAAAAGTTTGATGTGATGTAGAGTCCTTTCCATTTTATCTGTAGAAATATGTATGTAGATATGTCTTTTAAATCTGTATTTTGATCCTAACTTTATGCAAGAGACTTGCACAATTTAATGCGGTTTTCACTGACTAGGGGCTTATTAAATTAAATTATAAAAATAAAATCTGTCAGAAAATATTATACTGTAACTGGTTGGACTGGATAACAAACTGGAGGAAAAAAATCCTCTAACTTCTTGAGTTTGACAAAATTCTTGCGGACAATGTAGCTCAAAATGTAATTTCATAGTTGACTAAAGAATTTAATGTCTTTGTTGAAATTATGACATTATAGCTATTTTAATATGCATTAAACTCGACTAGAGATGCATTTTTAGACATTATAAATTGATGAAGTTTTAGTTAAATAAGTTCAAATAATAAGTGTCAAATTGTTAAGTTTTGTGTATGAATAGTATAGTATATATATTAGATTTGTTTTGTTTTAAAATGTGTTGTGATGTATTTATTTCAGAATTTGTTTAGACGATAGTCATGTACATTAATGGTAATTATTAACATAAAGTATTTATTTTTCTGTTGACATTCGTAATAATGCGTATTATGTAATATTTGATTTATTGACACGCTGCTATATATAATATTATATGTTATCTACTTATTGTAATACCTATTACGCGTATTTACAATTTATAAATGAAGATTTATTTTAATCTGTCATAAACTTTTTACTATGCTATTTTCTAAACTGGTCGATCTACGACTTACTTAATGCTCTAAATTTTGAATGAAACAGTAGGTATGGTGCATGTACAATATTTTATTTCAATGAAAGGAGGAACAAAAAATTCAGTTGTAAATAAACTAGTTAACAATCTGTTCCACCTTATTGTTTACGCGTTAACAATAATAATAGGCATATTATTTAATTTTCAAATTTTTGCCTGGTTGCAATCGACTCGTCTAATAGCCGTGTTTTAGCGGTTGATCATGATCGAGTGGTTGATCATGATCGAGCGGTTGATCGTAATCGAGCGATTGAACACGATTGAGCGGGGTTGATCGCGATCGACCAGCGATCCATTACATCAACGCCGAGTCATGCAATACCAAATTATGTCTCATACACTTTATTTCCTATTTTTTTTCTATCAAGATAATTTTTATTTCTTAATAAAGTTTCCTTTCTTGCATTCAAAAATTCCTTGGGTAATTTTGGTTTTAACCTTGCCAATTTTTATTCAATCTGTCTTCGTGAAACTTTGTTACTGCTTTAGAAATCTCCAAAGTAAACTTTGTTTAATTTAAAAGACAAGTTTGTTTTTGTGTAATAATTTTGTAATAGAGGAAAATATACACTCACTTATTAAAGCACTCATCGCCACTCTACTCAACGTTAGAGCTAAAACAATGGAGATTACCACCAAAGAACAAAACATTTATTAATGATGATAAAAGTTATATTGTGATTGCGTATTGTAAGAATTTACATGATACTCTGATATGATTATCCTTATAAAAGAAATTAAATAGTGTTAAAACAGCATTTCTAAAGCGTAGATAGTGAAAATAAAATAGACTAAATAACGACTTATATATTTTTATGATCAGGATCAGAATTACTGCACATTCCTGAGTGGTCTGAAGTGCTACCTAATAATCATAAAATATTTCATATTGGACATTTTTAACCAAACAGTAGGCAGTTATGAAAACTTTCAAACTATAAATTTTCTAATGATCTATCTTGGCTTTTATCGGTAGTAAGTTGAAATTGTAATGGCTAGTAAAATGAATAATAACCCAAATTTGCAAACTAAAATTTCTGCATTCAAATGGCAAATATTATTTTACTTGACGTATTATTATTATATGTATGCCATGCCAATTATTTAGTTACTTCTTCGTGAAACTTGTACAGAGAGATGATAATTCTAAAAATGTCTAGTTCGTCTAAATAGCAATCTGTCTACCAAGTATACCTAAGTACATTGATAAATGTTCCAAAAAATTTACGTTAATTATTTGTTTTTTTTTTTTTAATTTTTTAGATTTATTTGAAACGAAAACAAAATTATTGATTTTTATTCATTTACGATATTCATTAGTTTGTGGATAGCATGCATCTTTATTTACTAGACTACATCAAATATAAAATTAAATGCATTATTTCATTCTACGCCGGTGATTCTATTTTTCTTGATAAGTGTTCCATTTATTAGTCATATTTATGAAATATATAATCTTTTAGACCTATGCCAATAATTGTATTTATTTTGTCATACAAGTTCCTACTTACGAATTTGTCAAACGCCGTTCATCATCACATTGTATATTGCGCAGTTTTTTTAGTAGGTAGGTACTATAATAATAGTAATTTTAGAGATAGGTATGTTAAACCAAAGTTACGGATAAATCAATACTTTACTAATTTTGAGTGCGTGTTGTGTTTCTAACATTCAGTAAATTATTGATTTATACAAATTATATGTTTAGTATGTAGGATAAAATTTATACATATAAATTTTAAATAGTGAAGAGTGTGATTTCACGTTTGCACGCCATAAAAATTATTTGTTGTATTTAATACTTGAATATTAAACTTTGACTTTGTATTTGAGTTTGTTATATAACTTAATATGGGTCATTCTTAATATAGGTGAGTGCATTTATAGCTTTTTGATGTAATAGCTATGTGAAAAAGATAATGCCGCCGCGGCGTCCGTGAGCATTGCACACCCTGCCTTAAAAGTTAAACCGCCCCTGCTTTAATACATAACATATATACATTTATAACACTCAGCTGAATTTAAACTTTTTCAACATTTTTGTATATTTTAAATATATTATTCGTGTTTATGCTATTATTATCTATGTTTGAATAATCATATCTTTCGGGTTTCCTTCTCTGTCTTGTGGGCGTTATACGGACTGCATTTCCAACACTTCCAGAATTTGTGGCTTCATTTGGATCGAAATATGATGCAAAAGTGTATGAGTCATCCGATAGTCAATCATCCACCACTGAATCCTAGCATTCATTATCTTTGGTTGTATACTCATTCTCTTGATTATTGAATCACATTGTTGACATTCTTTCTCTATAATAATAACATCTCGACTGATAGACATCTGTGTTTTAGGATTAAACACTCCTTTTGTGTTATTAGAATAACCCATTAAAATATACTTTTCTGATTTTTTATCCCATTTCAGTCCTTTTTTTCTTTTGGCAAATGAACCATTACAGTGCCTCCGAAAATTCTGAGATAACTGATGTGGAGTTTTGTCACATAGTCATCTTCTTCTTATTATATGTATAATAAAGTACGTGTCACGGTGTTTGTCCGCAATGAACTCCTAAACTAGTTAACCGATTTTAATCAAATTTTGCACACCGAGTGCAGTTTGATCCAACTGGAAAGATAGGTTAACATCTCAATTTATAGTCGCTATATTATTTTATTGCAAATTATTTGTTTAATATCTTAGAAAGGATTAGTTTCATAAGATTCTAACAGATGGCGGGTCTGCTAAATTGAGTATGTAAACCTTAGTTACAGCAACGCGTGGACGGGTCTGCTAGTAACCTATATTTTATTTATTCATATTGGTATCGTCCTAGTAACTGGTGAGAATTATGGGTAATATATAAAATAATATCGCTTGATTAAGATGTATATATATAGTTTTGGTGCTTGTAGGTTTTTTGTTATATCAAGTGTTATTATAACAAAATGCTTAATATTTTTAAAAATAAATTTATGTGAGTATATTCATAAAAAAATTGTGTGTAATTTTATACGCTGGTAGTAATACGATTTTCACAACGAAATTAATTGCTATTTTTAAAGTAAATAAACTGTTGTAATTTTCTAAATTCGATGTTCTCATGGAGTGTTACTTAAAGCTTATTGTTATGGCCTCTATTTGTCTATTTAATTGGTAAAAAACCAAGTACCTACCTACATTAGATTTAAAAATTGTATTTGATCATTTATTATACGTATAAATATTCAATTACCTGATTATTTTAAATGTAAGTAATTTAATTATGTCGGTTGTTATATTATAATTAATGTAACGATGATTATGGTCAATTTTAGGAAATATATGCAATCTGAATTGTAATATTGTTATGTTAAATTATTATGATCGTAATATATTATTATGTAAGATAAATTTTAAATAACATTGCGACATGGTGAATGAATAAATGTTTAACTACCTCAATTGTTTTATTAATTAACATTTAAGTATTGATACAATATTTTGCTTTGCTTGTGAGTGCCTGCTTCTCGGTAATAAATAGGACACATTTTGGAGAGTGCGCATCAGATAAAAGGAAGGAAAAGTTCATTCCCATAAACATTTACTGTAACTAATATTAGTCTTAAGCGCTCATAGTCCGGCGGCTTGCGTCGATCCTATGCGACTGACAGAGTTAACCATTAACCAACTACGGGCGCGGTCGTTACCTGGATGGCTGACAGCTAGTGGCAAAACATTCTTGAGAGTTTCCGTGCTTTAAGGCCCATTTACACGATACCAGTTTATTGCCTGTTGAATACAATAATATTGAAGCAATCATTTACTAGAATAGT
>DWJN01004423.1:0-12429 GCA_018248895.1 Carystus phorcus
CAATCATTTAGCATAGGGGGAGCCGGGGGCGAGGGGGTGGGGGGGCGGGGGGGGGCGGGGGGCGGGCGACCAGTATAATCCCTTCAACAAAAAATGAAGAGGGTCGTGGCCCCGGGGCGCCATAGCTAATTTGGATAATACGTTAAAATCACAGCTTGATGTCATCTGCCCTAAATGAACTATGGAACGTACTATCCGTACAGAATATCTCATCGTAATCTTAAAAGCTATAACTTGCCCCGACATATGTGTGTAAGTAATAAAACAAGTTACCGCAGCGCAAACGGGCTATTGTAAAAATTACTGAAAACTTCTGACACAACGACAAAGTTATTCTCGAGTTGCTGGAAAAGTATTGGTGGGTTAATATACTTGAAAATTGTACAGCGCCGGAGGCGGTTCTTCTCCGAACTAACCTCACGCTAGTGCACAGGTTAACGTCACGTAGCAATCATAAATATTGTTGGCAATAATAATATTACGTTGAACGTATACGCTACGTATAATAAACAGGATTTAGATGATAGGAATGATAATTTTAAGAGAGATAGAAAAGTAAATGCACGTCATTAAGAGCTTAGTAGTAATATAACATCTTTCGAGGTGTTATAATTCTAAGAATTGACTCGTTTTTACTAAGCAGATGACATTTTTCTCACGACTGTTTTTACCTGATAATAAATGTAAGTATAGAGTAATATTGAACATTGAAAAAACCTTATAAATATAGCATCAGTTGTGCATGAATAAGGCATTGTCGGAGGGCAGCTCAGCCTGCTCCGGCTCAAGATGAATGGCGCAACGCAACACAATACCAAGTATAAATCATGCTTGCAAGAACTGCTGAGGATACTTCAATAAGAAATGTATGGTAATTGTTCGATAACAGAATGGCTACTTTTTTCCATAATCTATACAAGTTTGACTTATTTATGAGCAATGATTATAGACTTAGCAGATTATCTAAGATACGTAATATGTATCTTTTATACAAAAATAACTCTTAGACTACCGGATTGCAGGGACCTAGCTGGCCCAGCGAGTATGGACGTTATTAGTGCGGTTACGGCCCTTTCGTGTCAGCATTACGACACTAACCGCCGGTTTCTGAAATTCAAAATATTGTTGAACTAACAGGAATGTTAACTTAGAAGCTCTGTCAAATCTATCCGAGTTTCTAAAACGAAATTCATCAACATCATGTATCCGATCGATATAGTATATACCTTTGGAAATAAAAATAAACAAATAAGCACTCAATTTAATTAACATTTGATTTCTGTTTATATTTTTAATATGTTAGTTAAGGGTTAACAAAAACATTTCATAATTTAAATTAAATTGAAACATTTTCTGTACAATATTCATTAAACCATAAACGTATAACTTGGTATTTTGAGAGTTGGTAAAATACTTAATTCTTTGAAAGGGATCGTCTCTGGTTTACAAAACCGCTGCTCCAAATGAACAAAACAATACCAACTTCGCTAAGACGAGAACTAAAAGGTTTAAATTGTGGTGTAGACTTTTTCAACGCTGAATGTAGTAATTTTTACTAGCTCTATTATTCACTAACAATCACGCCAGCGTTCTTCTTTCAATAACAATAACTTAATGCGAGTTCTCGTGTAGTGAAAAATATTGAAGCTAAACAATGAGAAGTCTTACGGTCGGTAAGACACCCCCGAGTGGTCTGAGGGCATTGTCGGGAGTCGCAGCCCCACTGCTGCAACAGATAATACAGCCGGCACAATGCTGACACGACGTTTGCTTTCCAAACACGGATTGCTAGCTTTATTGTTTTTGTGCACACTATGTAGCGGTGTAGTTCACGGTCTGGTGCATCGCTTGAGGGGCGGTTTCCGACCCAACAGTCACCAGCCAGAGATAAACTCCCTACAAATAAATAAAACACAATCACTATCTACATACATACAAGTAGAATATACTTCTAGATAATAATATGAAGTAATCACAAAATTCGGCACTATTAATTGTAAATAATCAAAACAACGATCATTGTCGTATTCTGTCAATACAATAAAAAATATTTTTTATTTGGCCAACTTTTAATATCGATCATTTTCCTATTTTGTCAATACAATACAAGTTATTTTTTGTTTTGCCATTTTTCGTCCGGAGTTTCATTATCGAGGAGAAGAAAAGGCGAACAAATTTCGTTAGCACTTACTACTTAAACCAAAGTACGTGTTCAGAATAAACTACTAACGTGGAATTGGATGCAGCACTATGGTTACTAGGTGCCTATATCATTTAATTACACATGTGTAGTAACTTTCACATACAAGCTGAGCTCTCACATGTCGATCAGACTTTTCAATGGGTAAAGTTCACATCAATCAAGTGTAATGGTCATCTGTTGTAATGATTTGCCTCGAGGCAATCTCAAATGTGCCTTAAGCTTGTTCAATATAATGCTATTTTCTACCATTTACGCCTCTACTAGCTAGCGACACCTGGTGCTGCATTTATAACTATAACAGCGCTATACAATCATAGCCCCACACTACGATTCCCAATATCGTAGGTGTTATAGACACTCAGAGCGAAAACAGGAATTTAAGCTCTTCAGTTAAATTTCTGTCCAACTGGGAAACGAACCCAGGACCGTCACGATAACGTTGTACGGGCGACCGCGGATGTGTACCTTATGATACTTTAAGGACTTCAACATAATACGAGCACAAATCTAAGCCGATTGTAACTCGAACCTTGTTCCTATTCTAGTTCGTCGTAACAATAACTCGACGAGATAGCTGCGTCTCGTATTTCCACGTACACAAGACAAGGAGCGGTGATCTAGTGTCTACAATGTTGCCTACAGATTGTGTTAGTGAATGATGTGGATTATGATATATACAGATATGTCGACAAACAACGGCCCTAATGTTATTAGTATTATTTTTCTGTAAAGCCTACTGATTAACTTACTTCTTGCTTTACTCATACGCCCCGGCGCCGATCGCAAGGACGATTTGATTCCCAGCAAGGCAGAATTTTAATTTCTATTCTAGCTGCGGGTGTGTATTGCCTTGGTGTATTGTCCATGGCACATTCGACACAAGTAATACTAGTGTGAGGCTGAATGTACAGCATGTTGGGTTATGTCTTATTATGTATAATGGTATTTGCTTTATACTTACTTTATACTACTACTTACTTACTACTTACTTTTTACTAACAGATGAAGACGTTAAATATGGCTTTCCAGTCTTTAGGTAGTATTTGCTAATAGCGACACATCTGTGATTACTATTGTTACTAAAGTTCTATAAGGTTGGTAGTGACTCTGATTGCGTAGCGAGAGGTCCTAGGTTTGATGTTTACGTGACAGATAAATATATATTTGTTTTCAAGATATAGATGTTAGCGGTTTGTGTTTTCCATGGTGCCCGACAGGGGGAGTCCTATGGATAGTAGTGTATAAATAAATTTAAGAAATACTTATAGATTTAATCTGTCTTTAAAAAGTATATACTGCAGTCTATTTTGTTGGAGTAGACTGCAATAACTTCTTCAATATTTTTCATTTGTTACAGATGAAACTCCAAAATTAATATCACTATCAAAGTTTCCACTTTCAATGTTTGTATCTTCATTGTAAACCGTGGTTAACGATGCTGGTTAGCGATTTAATAGTGATTTATAAATAATATTACTTTGTAACTCGTGTATTGTCTGTTGGCCCTAATAAAGAGAAAAAAATAAAATAAAAAAAAGTTTATTTATCTGTGGACAATGAATTTAACAACAATGTATGCCCAGTTGCTTCTTCCAATGCAATAAAAATATCAATGCTTAATTTATGGACAGTATTCCCGTCGGTACATTTATTCTTAACAATAATAATAACGCTATAAACCATTCACTTTTTTATTTCCTTGCAATTATTTCTCCGATACATTTTCTCACCACGGTGCCTCTGAAAAGTAGTCAATGGACTCTAAAACAACAAAGTCGTAAGTTCGTTTGAGGATCATACCATTAACACGTTTATAGCTATACGCAAAAGTATCATAATCGCTCGATTCAGGAAGTTAACCCACCCTATTCTACACGCACCTTTCGTAGTGCGAATCGTTAATTCTCAATAGGGTTGTCATGTATAATGTAATTAACTACAATGGAATCAAAAACTTTAAACGAGAAAATCATTTTAGTTTATGTAATAATTCTATAGCGAGCATAATACTTTTTTTATTTCGATACATTCGAAGTATTTCGTGTCCTTTTTTACAGTTAATGAAATAAAAACGAAAATGTAAATTTCATATAAAACGTTATAATTTAAACTATTAATTGATTTTTTTACACATTAAAAAAATTCTTCACGGGCAATATTTTTTTCACTTTCTGCATATTCTGTTGATATAATTGTACAGTAAGAATCGTCAACGAGCGGCAACCCTAACGTCAAAATACTTAGGATTGACAATATCAGGTAAAAAGTGTAATTTAGTCGATGTGCATTATGTAAAGCTGGGAGACAATTTATGGCCCCGTGCAGTCGTGTGTAATCCGCTTGTATGCACGGGGCGACAAAAAATATAGCTTTCGCGTAAACTACTCTAAATCTCATGTTTTTAACGTTGAATTATAGTGGCTGTAAACGTAATGATAAAAGAGCATTTATCATAATTTTTTCATTGAAATTACTATGCGATTTTTAACGATATTTTTAGTGGATACAATTTGTTTCTGATACATTGAAATGTATTGGGCGGTATCACACCCTAGTCAAGTCGTATCAGTAAACATCCGTCCAACATATTGATTACCTCCGCATAGAATATAATATTTATAGAAGACTAGATGAACCAGCAAACGTTGTTTTGCCATATAAATTAATAATTAAGAACTATTTTTATAACCATAAAAATGGTTATAGTGTGTTAAGCTTAAAAGCTAGACATATGCTATCGCGGACTTTTATTTAGATCTGTTAGAGGGGAACAATATTGTAATACATAATTTTTGAGTAACCGTTTACTCAGCGCACGCATGGAAGCTCAAAATTTTGCCGTTTTCGCAATATTCTTTATTGCTGCTCAGAGGAGCAGTAGATGAATAGGAGAGCCTATTCATCTTAGCGTGATGTTCTATATCCTATAGTCTTTCTCTATAAATCTTAAACTAAAAGAATTTTTTCAAATCGGTCGAGTAGTTACTGAGATTAGCCCGTTCAAACAAACTCTTCAGCTTTATATTTTAGTATAGATAAGGTAAACAGTATGAGTGCGATATGACTCCAGTTATCATTGCCAGCGTTGTCCACGTAGCGCCAGTAGACTATAACAACAGTTGATACTTCTCTATTACATAAGCATACTAATCGTTGCTTTTATAATTACTTTTTGGAGTTATCTAAGTATAGACTAAGTACGTGTCAATGAGATAGATGGTTATTTAAACACCAGTTACAATCCACGAACGAGTTCGTTATCATTATAATCGTGAACACATAATTATATGGAAAATACACTGTACGCACTACGCACACTTATTGTCTAACTAGGCTCGTAGTAAGAGCGAATAAGAATCAGAAATATAGAACAATATCTCTTTATGCACACTGATTTTTAAACGTTTTAGAATTTCAAAGTGCATAAAACCATACAGCTGTTTTGGTATTGGAATATTTAATGTATTTTACTTATATAATTGCCAGAAAGTAATATTGTCATCGGAAGTTGTGATGTAAGCAGTTCGTTGTGTTGAAGCAATTTCACCTTGTTTATATTATAGATAGGAATCGAGGGGACATTATGAAGTTATCTTTTTAATATGGTCGTAATGTCGGCTCGGCCGTGCGCCAATAACGGAACGGTTGCCAATATCGAAGCTACCTGCTCTACTTTATAGGCCATTTCTGAGGCTGTTAAAAACACATTTTCTGACTACAAATGTGCAGCGGCCCGGGGCCGCGGGGTAATGCTATTTCTCTGACAGCGCCGGCATCGCCCAGTTGGCATGCATGATTGCACACGTAGATATTAAACTCATGGTAATATTTCGCTTACTAACCGCCAATTTCTGAAAGGCTTGACTAAATTTCGTTCATCTAACACGCATATCAACGTGAAAGTTTTATGAAGTCAATTCGTGTTTGTGAAACGTTGATTAGCGAATAATTTCTGAATAATCATGCTTTCTGCAACCCAATTGACGTTTGACAGTAGATTTGACAGTGAATTTCTTAATTTTTTCGTTGATCAGCCTTTCAGAAACCGGCAGTAAATCTATAATTTGGAATCTTTTTTTAAGTAACCATCGACTTTTTGGTACTTGAAAAGTGGTATGTGTACAAATTTTTAGCCACAATCGCACTTGCAAAATTTTTCGTGTCGTAATCTTGTTTCGACAAGACCCCGGGGCCGACAACGCTTACAAATTGGCCTTCCATCTATTCCTGGGGGCAACAATACATCCGTGACAGACTTCAAATCAAATTATAATAATACGCTATTGCTCGCGGCTACGCTCGCGTGAGTTTGGAAATTGCCGCAATTTATTTACCGAAATAAAATAACCTAAAAGCAAAAATATGAGAATTATGAAAATAACTAATTCTCTAACCCTATATAAATTACCGGCCTTTTCATTAATCTGCATCATTATTTTTATAAACTGACGACAAAGCAATACGAGTATTTATAATAATAAAACAAAGAAATAGCAATAAAATAAAATTACAGCTCATGGGTTATATCTTAGAGATAAGTATTACAGTAAATTTATATAGCACATTACACTTTATTATATTAGTATATTTCTTTCCATTTTGTATGCTGATGTAATTATAAATAGTTGACAACATAGATAAATTGAAAATTACGATTAAAATGACAAAAAACTACATTGCAAAGATTAAAAAAAAGCGTCCGTTTTTGTAAAACATGAAGCATCGAGAAAATTTTGAAAGGTAAGAGCAGTGTTCCAACACGTACAAGTGCCAAGGAAAACATTTGTACATGATTTTTATAAACTGCATACTCCGCTTTCCATTATTAAACACCGTATTCCAAAGAGCTGCGTACAAGTGCATTGTAAATTGAAATTTACGTATTAAGTTTCATGAATTCTCTGCAGCTGCATAAAACACAACACAGGTTTAAATGGGACATTATCTTTATGTAATTAGAACACATTTCATATATTTCGTTGTTGCTGTTGATATCAAAACATTAAAATTTACATATGAACATATTTAACATAAAACATAGTGTTAACTCGAGATAAGAATTCGAAAAGATATGAAATACAGATGTTCACTACTGATCGTCATCGAAAGAATTAATAATAAAAATAATTAAAATATTAATAGTTTTTAACACAATGGATTATTATAATTCTAAAATAGATTAAAGAATACGGGTCCCAAATTTGAACCCTGAGGTACACTAGATAGACAAAGGGCTTTAATTTAAAAATTCGGTATCAAGGTTTCCTCACTGACAGGAATAGGTACATATATTTATATGCAGAACATCATTACAATATTTTATGCATATCGTGCACGAATGTTGCTGAAGACAATTGAAAGATTTACGACAAGGCAGCTGCTCGCGTTGAGCTGCAGGTCCGTGGAGCGGCGCAGTGGCGGGTAGCATTGTGGCCGCAACAATGGCTCGAGCGGAGCGGTCGGTGGCTATACACCTTTACAATCTATCGTACCCTTTAGAACACGCTCTATTCATACGTTGTACTTTTCTATTCAAATAAATTCGGTCTCATAAAATGGAATTTTGTTTTTGGAAGACTTGAACTGGTTTGTTTGAAGAGACTTTCGTCTCTCAAGTTTCAATAGCTTTTTGAAAGTCTTCACAATGCTCGTCGAGCTTAATTACTTCGCATTTCTTGGTCTTTATGTTTTTTAAGTAATATAGTATTTTACTGTAGGGTACACTATTCATGTAACATATGATTGACATTTAGAGTAAAAAATAGGAAATACATTTAGGTTATTCAAGTTGTCGTCTGTTTCAAAAACAATTTTGAGCAAAACATTGATAGTTTCTACTCTCGTTGCCAACACATACATCTATTTAATATTGACTTCTGTTATTTTTCTTCCATAAGGAAGTGGTTAGCGATGCAAATACCACCGGTGAATACCTATATGTATAAGCTAAGAGAGGACATATTTACAAGTAAATTTGTAGTAAAGCATAAGAAACAAGCTTTTAGAACCCGTTCATTTGATATTCATATTATGGAACTGCTTATGCTTACTGCTTATGCCTACTCGTAATATAAGTCTGTCATCTTGGGGTTAGAGTGACATAACGTAGATAAAATATGTCACCCAAATTTATCATGTACACAAACTTTCAGTTAAATCGATTACTGCTTCAAAATACTGTTGCAATCCACTCCAACAAACATTCAAAGTTGAATAAAAGCTTGTAAAAATAGAATCAAAACGATTTGTTATTTTTCCGTTAACATTTTGTATTAAACCAGCTTAATGTTTATAGAACGATTGGTAACTTGTAAGGGTGTGGTCATCTGTCTCTCTTGACCTGGTAACAATATGGAGGGAACCATTTTATATATTACATAAGTATGTATATATCCTTATTATTATAAATCAATGTAAGTTTGTTTGTTACGTTCTCACGCCATAACTACTCAATCGATTATCATGAAACTTTGCGCACATGCTGTTAAAGATATTAAAAAGGACATAGGAATTATATCAAAATATGTTATGATTTCTGATAATTATCAAGGACTACAACGCGAGCGAAGTCGCGGTTAAAAGCTACTATTATATACATATACTGATATATATTACACATACTAGCGGATTCGGCAGAACTTGTCCTTCATCTTAAGCTAAACATATACTCTAAACTCTAATCGTCTTCCTATATTGATTGTGTATACAGATTTTGATTCCCGTACAACAGAGAAGAAAAACAAATTAATGAGAAAAACCTTTTTACTGCATCGAATTGTGAAGTTAACTATAAAAATGTAAACAATATGAATAACAAAATTTAGACTTGTATAGAACTCGTTGCAGCTTACCACGTAGTGTTTTCGTATTTTGCTTCAAGCCATTTCGTACCATATTGAATTACCGAAATAGTGCGCAATTTGATAGCCTAACGAGTGGTACTTGTGTAGCACTTGACTTATGGAGAAGAAAGGTCATCTTTTGTTGTGGCACCGCGAAATGACCGCTTGTCGCGTCGGATGTACAGTTGCAACACGATTTAAAAAAAATTAACCCATAATATTAAACTGGATTTCATATAAGATATCGCTTAGAATGACGCGGCACTTAGCATCAACTCGTATTGAACGAGAGGTATAAGTTTTATAGGTTTTCGAAACCTACGAGTATGATGCTAATTTATATACTAGTGCTAATTTTTATTTTTTGCTAAAAGCGCTGTATTCGCTTGCATATTTTGGCGACAATAATTTCCCCGCAAACAAATAACACACGTACACATTAATTTCTAACAAAAATATCATCGATACAATATGTTCATACGCTTATTGTAATGAAGATCTCGAGATTAAAATAATTGTCATGCTTAACAATACTGTGACTGCTTTCGTTGTCAAATAAATATTTTTAATCGCAAGGAAAAGAAGTTAAAAAAAACGCAGTTCAGTGATAACTGAATGTCCCACTCGGTATTTGCCCATAATCTACTCTATACTCTTATCCATAACAAATTCTGAATTAGAAATTAATATAAAAAGATAATAACACGCTTTTACCCATTGAACCGTTACATTTGATACCCATATCATGGGGGTCCATAAAAAATATCTCCCGTCATCTTGGGCCTTCTGCCATATTGAAATTTACGCTTTTTAGATAACCATGCATTGTCGTACGAAATGTATATAACTGGTTTAGAAATTTGCAACATTCTACACAAACCAACATAAATACTTACAACATACGCAGTGAGTTAAATAAAAGCTGGTTAAAAATAAATTCTGTGGACTGACTATCTTATCTCACATCTTCCGGTATCCCTTTGTATATGTTAGGGAGTAAAATTATATAAGCTCCGGCTTTGCAGGACCAAGTGTATTCAGTGAGGTTTAACGAGTAAACCTCTCACTTTATACTACTCAGATAATCTCGAACAAGTTAGTGGGACTGGCTACCACATGAATAAAGCATGATGTTTTTTGCATGGAAATAAAAGTTCGGCCATCAATTACGCTCGTCTAAAAAATTAAATTTGTAGCCTAAAGTTTTTACAATATTAAAGAACATTTCTCTTGTTTTAAATTGGTTTAATAATCCAGTAATTTTAAATTTTGTTATTTCATCTTTGAATTCAAATGGTGATTTACAACTAGTCAAGGGTTGATCCAAGTATGTTTAGTTTGAAATAATAATTGCCATCTGCTGCCGTGGTGTGGACTGGTGCAGGTTATTATTATTTTATTACAGATCGTATTGATAACAGTCTGTTAAGGCGGCGACGGAAAATTGTTCCTGAGAGGGACATTTTACACACAAACAATAATAATTACGATACTCACCGGTCGTTCCTCCAGCTCCAGATCGCCGGCAATAATGTCGGAATGACAAAATAAAACGTTTATGAGCAGGGAGTGAGTCGTTATTGTTTGTCGTAAAATCGATCGTAAAATGGCATTCACTTTACTGCGGCTCCTTTAACTGTTAGGAGCAGGTGTCCTATTCTCGTGCCTTACAATCTGCAAAGGTAAATTGTATAGCGACTGAAAATGTGACTGAGACGGTCTCTAAATATTACACTAATACTTTTCATTTTAAAGTCGTAACAAAATTTTATCACGATCAGATAGATATAATGATAACTTATTACTGGAAAGATATGTGGTGCGGGAATTGATCCCTGAAACAGGTTATCGGCTGGCACGTGTACGTTGTCTACATCTCATAAACATCTGAACATAAACTAAGGTATAATATTAAACACAGTTGCGCCGTGACAAGTCAAGTATAATTTTTATTAATATAATATAATAAATATACAGCAAAAATATATATTAGCAAGCATAAATATATATTAATATTGAAGATAAACCTTTAATTATGTTATAAAGAAGTCTCGCAGCTTTTGTAAAGTTTTATATTACATTTCACACGTATTTAGATGAAAATGGGTAACAGATGGAGAGCCAAGTAAACAAACACGACTGAAATACAAGGTTTCCGTTTTTTCACCTCAAGTACGGTACCCCAAAAACCCCACGGTAATTGATTACACAGGCTCTCCTCCGTCGATGTTGTAAGTTGAGATAATATCCGCGCAGGCTTCCTGTACACAATCTGCCAACGAGCGAGCGGGGACTTCCGGCGGCCCACTAATGGCGGGTACCACCGCGCCACTCGCACCACGACACCCTAAGAAAGGTTTTTTGTCTCGCAAATAATATTGTCTCTCTCCGTTGACAAAACGAATCCAATTACCCTGTAAATAATGTTGCCTTTCTTTTCCTGCTGCCTGAATTTCTACGGTAAATAGTTTTAATTCAACCAACGATATTACTATTTAAATGACAAAATGTATAATGTTAAATATTACGCAATAAACTCGACCTAAACAATAATGAGTAAATTTAAACATAAATATTTAAATCCGACGTATGTCTATTATGATAAGTCCTTTCAATTAAACAAGTAGGTACCTAAAGGTGGACATCGTGACATCATTAATATTTTCCTTTCTCCGGAGGTGCTGTAGTCACATATTGCACTATTAGAATCTATGACAACTGTCTGATAATGTTATGTTATGTGTTGTTAAGTTGGCTGAATTTGATTATAATCGCGTAATGACGACATGCCACGACAACATTTCTCTGCGTTGCGATCGGGAATTATTTGTCAAGATAACAGGCACCTTTACAGATGTAGGATTTGCTCAAGATTAATAATAACAAACGGAGACCAATGAAACATGCTACAATGAACTTTAATGATGGTGACAATTTGTTACTACAATAAAAAGTGCTTCATGCACATATTTTATTTATATCTGTTTCCTAAGCTCAATAAAAGATTCATCAGAGGATAACAAACATCTGTACTCTAACAATTTCTATCTTGTGTTATTTTCCATGGTTGGTCTACGTTTGTCATCTGTACCGTACGCTGTTACCTTTAATAACAACTTGTAGCAATAACGCCAGTTTATTGCACATATATCATACTTTCTATAGCTTCTTTACAATACTAGAAAGTTTCCAAATAAAGAATATTGCTTTGTTGTTGATAGTAGTAGATGTACAGTTATAGTTTGCAGTTTGTAATTAGGCAAACCGATAACATTGAACGAATAACAAAAGGCAAAATCTGAGATACCTACTTAGGTGTTTATTGTTTAGTGAATTCGTATTGAGGGGCCGCCCACCGCTGGGCTCTCGACTGCAGCCCGATAC
>DWJN01004424.1:0-12429 GCA_018248895.1 Carystus phorcus
TACTAGGATCTGATTCTCATTATACATTTGGAAATTAGATTAGTGGACATACGTTAAAAGTATCTTGCTAATGCAAATCTATCAGTGCTCGCAGGAATTGTTACAGTCCCGCTGTGTTTGTGATCGCGATAAGCATACGTGAAATAGGTTTCCGTGACGTAACAACAGGTGAAGGGTGCCGTTGAGTGTGATGGCGGAGACAAGTGAGGCGCAAGCCAGCGCGTCGGCCCCGGGCGGCGACGCGGGAGGCGAGGACGACAAGCGGGACGAGCGCATGCTAGAGTGCAACATATGTCTGGACACTGCCCGGGATGCCGTCGTCAGTATGTGCGGCCATCTTTTCTGGTACGCATCAACCAGGACCTTATTACAGTCCAGTTTGTACACTACCAATACATCAGGTGGTATCAGTCACTATAAATATTAGCGATACTTGATACAAAGTATTGTGGACCACTTTATGAGAAAGAAGCAACAGTAATTATTTATATACTAGCTTAATAAAATACTGTAGTATAGTTATGCAAATTCTGTTAGATTTGCTTATTTAAGCTACAAAGTTTAACCTGAATTACAGCTCATAGTTTGTGTGGGTGAGTCAGCTATAAACTGACTTGAGGTTCAGCACAACATATATACTCCATGATCAAATTATAAAAAATAAATAGTATTTATTTAATTTGGGTAATTAGACATAATTTTACTGAAGCAGATTCATAGTTAGGCGTGTATATATCCCTGTGGGGTGTGTAACCAATCTTGTGACAATTTTTTGCCTATGTAAGCTATGTATTGCATCATTACAAGATTTACATATAAAAACTCTACTGTCAAACGAAAGCCCATAAAAATGAATATGTGTACATGTGTTTAGTTGGCCATGCCTACACCAGTGGCTGGAAACGCGGCCCAGCCGCCAGGTGTGTCCGGTGTGCAAGGCTGCCATCAGTCGGGATAAGGTGATTCCTCTGTATGGAAGGGGAAATACCAAACAAGAAGACCCGAGAAACAAGGTAACTTTTTGCTGTATCAATAGGTGATAAGTGATTCAATTATTTACAAAATAAAAAAAGACATAAAATGAACAAATAAAATATGAATAATCATGAATATTAATAAGCTTTAAATATACACCAATGAAATAATAAGTTATTTATCACAAAACCAAGTGTAAGAAAAGTTACTAGAATGTTATTCCATTTTTTGTAATCATAATAAATATGTATTGCTACACCTTTAAGCCCCATACTAGGATTCCCTCTGCTGTGGGTGACAACAACAACAACACCAGCTACTGGCGGTAACCAAAACATACAGTAGTGTACTAGTTTATTTATTTATACAATGAAAATTATTAATAGTATGTAGACAGTCACAAAAACTCAGAATATGTTGTTTATTTATACCTCTTGCACAATGTCATGGAGATAAAGTGGTTATTGAACCCTAGATTGTGGATAAATACCTGCTGTGTATATAGAGGTCTTATTATTGATTAATTAATTCAACATTGCTAATCAAGGAAAGAAGAAAATAAAAGGAATATAAGTAATGATTCGAATTAATGACTCATAACTATATGAGTTGGTGAATATGTTTAAAAAGAGACGTTATAAGTGACTAAATACATTTCACTGCTTTTCATGAATACTCCCACAAATCAAAATTTTGAAAATAATAGTTTATAACACAGCCAATTCCAAAATGGTTATTATTTCATGCTCAATAAGACTCACATTCATAACGGCAAAACCGGCATAATGGTGCGCAAAAATGTTGTTTTGTGATTAGTTGATTTATCAATCAAAATTTTTTTTTTTTTGATATGACTCCCCTATAAATTGTGTGTTTTTGGATTGTGTGGTTATTCAGGCAAAACAGTGATTTATTGATTTATGTGTGATTTATAATTGTGATATTGAATATCACTCATATTGTCCTGTAGTTGAACCCTGACCTACATATAATCAACGCTATGGGAAACATTCCTTAGTATACAAAATATGTCATCTGTTTAATTTCATAGCATTTGATGATCTAAAATTAGTAATTCAGTACTCACTTTCCAAACATTGAATGGTCTTTATACAACAAAGCTAAATAGAAAAACTTGGTTTGAATAACCTATTCATGGCCCAGGTCTGACTATCACTCATTCGGATTGTGTCAACCAGTGAAGACTTAAGTAAATTGGAATAAAAAAACAACCTTCAGAATGACATAATGCCTTAGACAATGAACAAAAAAAATGGACCTCAATTGAATATGCTGAATGAAATACTCTGATTTCGGAAGTTATATGCATCAAATAAACGCACATTATCAGTAATAACTTAAGATTTCATTGCCTATTAACTTCCTCTCATGTTTGTATGTTCATTTTAATTGGTTAATTAGTATTCTTCATATAATTCATATTTGAAGTTATTTATGTGGGTACGTTCTCAACTTTAAACCAATGTGTTCCCGATCAAGGATAAAGTGTGGAGAAAGAAATTACTAGCCTTGGAGAGGCTAGCCAGAACACGACGAATACTTTCTAGCAAGGTCGTGGTAGCTAGATAGGCAAGTTTCTCAGAAAGATAATAATGATATTAATGACTCAAGTTATCATTTAAATTAATATCTTAAAGGCCTTGCCGCCGAGCATGGATACGGCATCTGTCGCCTGTCGCGAGACCCTGGTCTGCCAGTAAAAGATTATGATCTGTATTTTAAGACGCCCCTATACCGACAAGCACCACCATGAAGGGAGCTGGGAGGTTTTTGGGTTCCAATAGTTTTGAAGCATTGGAAGTCAGCTTTAGGCGGTTATGATTATGCTGGGAGTCCAAAAATTTTATAAGAAGGACTTTGTCCATTAAGGGGTGGTCGACTCTCGGTCGTGACGTTCTTAAGACTTCAGACATGCGATCGAAGCAGAGAAAACAAGTAGATAGTCCTGTTTGCCGGTCATTTTCGATCGGCACAAGCCGTTTAATCGGTTTTATACATTACGAGTATTACATAGCATTGTTATTGTAATCGTATTCACGATGTCCGCGGACGCAACAGCAAGGTCGTTTCTGAAGGTGACTGGTTTTATTGATTAGTTTTTTGTAACCGTATCAAAATTTTTCTGTCGCTAACAAAATGCCAACTTTGTCAACCCACCAACGATGGAGAAAAGTCTAAAAGTTTGTATTATGAAAAAGATGCTGATAATGGATCCTCTTGAATTGATTAAGATTTTTTATTCAACCTTTATTGACCACACTAAAAAAATATTACGGTACAAATGACAAGCTCAATGCATTCTCTACCAGCTCAATCCTGGACTAAACAGATATGCACGATAGGCGGTTTACATTGTTTAGGAAAGTTTTGTCAAAGAGAAGCCAAATTAAAAAAAATGTTCTGAACATGCCGCTCCAATAACTAATGTCATAAACATAATAATGTATTTGACCTAGGAAATAACAGACCTATGACTGGATTCAAACTGAGATTTCACATGGCTCACTTATTAGGAAGCGCTACTAAATCAAAAGAAAAACGTAACCACATAAACTTAAGCACGTCATTTTTAATCGAGAGCTTAAGGTACCCCAATTACGCATTGGAACACGTGTACTGCAGCTACGTACATATAGCGTGTTGCATGCAGGTCCCGCCGCGGCCGGCAGGGCAGCGCACGGAGCCGGAGAGCACGGGCGGCTTTCCGGGCTTCGGATTTGGGGAGGGCTTCCACATGTCATTCGGCATCGGCGCCTTCCCCTTCGGCGTTTTCACTTCTACTTTCAACTTTGGCGACCCCAGGCCCAGTGCTGGTAGGTGATATAGAATAAACTTTAGATATTGTTCGCAAAGCAGTGGAATCTCAAAACTCTGAGCGTGCGGTCCGCTAAGTGGACTCTCCCTAGCTCCATCCGAGCGCCTGTTAATATTAGTCAGTTGTGTATGCCACACGTTTTGTCAGCACACTTGCATTCTAACTTTTACTACGAGCCCATTTGAGATTCATAATATAATTATGTCCATGTACTACAGATAAACTGCCTAAACGCTCAGTCGTATTCAATCAATCAATTCATATCAATAAAATATATGTATGTATTTTATAACGATTTCAGCTCCTCGTGGCACCGCGCAGTACGACGAGGAGCAATTCCTGTCCAAAATCTTTTTATGGGTGGCCATCCTGTTCGTTTTGTGGCTGATTTTCGCATGACCCTTGGAGTTCGACTAGACTAGCCAGCTCCACTATCGCCTGGCTGATTAGTACCCCTCCGCTTGTTCTGCCGCGACCGACTACGGTGAGGAAGTTATGAATTTGTGATACGTATCGGTCACGATCCACTTGATACCGGTTTCAGCGTCGCAACTGTAACCCATTTATGTAGCGTAGAGTATCGTAGTAGATGCAACCTGGGACATCGACAACGATGGTCCTACACTACATAGGAGATGTTAGGGTCGGCACTGACGGGCGGAGAGTGGTCTTCGACGACGCGAGAGGTCTGACTTCGTCTCTAATGTATGCTTGAAGCGATTAATATTACGTACAATAAAAATCGATTTGATTGTAATATAGCAGATTGTTGAGACTTAAATACCTCTTGCGTCGTTGTCATGCTCCGTTCGCGGTCGAACAAGTCTGACGGCCGTAAGGTCAAAGACACGGACGCGGGGTGTTGCGGCCTGTGGCGCCGACGATGTATTTATGCTAAACGCGAGTTTTGTAACTGCACACACAAATAAATATCTTTATTTCAAAAATGGGATGACCAACTTAACACTGTATTTTTGTATGTATCTAAAATGAAATACATCGCGAAAATCGCAATATACGATTCTGTAGTCCAGAGCAAATTGCGTGTAACGACCGGAAAAATATAATGTTGTTGTTTAAATCTTCACCGTATTGAGAGCGGTTTAACTGTTTATAAAGTGGATCATATATCAGGACATGCCAGAAGCCATATTTCTATTAAGTGTTGATTCTCGACCATTGCCTAAGAACATAGTTTGTATCTATTCGTGTACACTATCTATTATACCTTTATGTTCGAAAAAGATAGCTAGGTTCTAGTGCAGAGCCGCCGAAGGTAGACTGAAATATTAAATTATTGTTTTTCATGTTGTCGGCGGCCGCGGTGGGCGTCGTCATTTAAAAATTAAAGTGTTTTACTTTTTAGGAAGGGTTTAGATTTCTAAGTATTCGTATTTACAGAAAAAATATACGAGTGTGCATTTTATTTTCTTAAACCTAACATTAAGTGCAGGATCACATTTTGGGAGTATAGTATGATGTATTCGGTTACGTTTAATTAGACGATAAGTATTTAAATGGCCTTTGCATTGTGCTTAAAGATAGTACACCTGTTGTTTAATACTGTTTCTGAAAGAGAAGTTGATACGACTGTTTAATTAACGGGTTGTCAATATTGTAAAAGGATTTCAAATTTGATTATAATGTATCGTATAATATATATTTTATTGTGTATATAAGCGTAGCGTTTGCGCCAAAACTTACTTTATGGATTATAAAAAAATACAGATAAAAGTGCTATGAAAACGAATCGTGCGCTATCAGCAATGTTTACTTGAACTTGGTATATCTATTATATGAACTGACTTGTATCATACATTTTTATTATTTTAGCCCTGGTTTTAATTTCAAAGTATTTTTGAAAAATGGCACTTCTACTTATACCCTTGCTTTCTATAGTGTAAATTATTGTCATTTATAAAACTCTTAAATCTAGGTTTTTCATAACAACGTCATCAAATGGCAACAGTGTTTATAAGTTTATTGTTATCAACACAAGTTTCTGGTAAATATAGACGGAAATATTATAAAAAATGGCAAAAATAAACGAATAGAAAGAAGATACTACGGATTTTTTTGTGTTTCGATAAGTGTAACACTATTATACGTCATAAACCCACATCAGTTCACAAACATCTACCAGTAAGAGTCATCCTGGTACACCCTGTCAGAGGCGACTAGTGGCTCATGAAATTGTTGGTGTATTCCTTGGTTTGAAGTTGCAATGGAACAACCTTGTAGCGACTTATCTTTTAGTGTACCTAACCGAATGTTAATTTTTAAACGATTTTGTATATAAATTAACATTTTGTAAACAAGAATATATTTGACGCTTCGCGGCTACATTAATAGCAATTAAATAAAATATAATAACTCGGGGGCCCTGCATGTTTTTGCTTTGATTTACGTGGGCAGCGTACGAGAACTGTCTTGATTTTTATAGATGTTCTGTTAACTATTTTTGTTACGCGCCAGACGTTTTAATTATGTCAGCAGTTGTAAGAGCATTCACCTGTGTAACGTATGAGGAACTTTATGTACAGTGCTGTCTTAATGAATATCAATTTAGCATGAGTTAACATTTTATCGTCATAACTTCCTTAGTATTGAAAATATGGGTAATTAAGTATATTAAATGAACCTTAAACACACGTGTAAACCTAAAATCTGCTCAGAATACGAATGTACATAAGGTACAGTTCCCCTGCTCCATGGCGGGCGACACTTACTAAGCTGCTGTTTGCAGAGTACCTAGTCCACGTCCTTGGTTAGTCGATGCTAATTGCTTGTAGAACGTGACAACTTTGACCAGCCTCCCTATTACATATCTTGTTTGATAGCTATGTTTATCATTTTACCCGTCATAGTTTATTACACTAATCGCGCTGTCTAAATCTTATTTACGCATTGCCTCTAAGTTGCGTCATTATATGGCAATAAAATCTATTAGGTATTAAGATCACTGGATGACGTTGGAGTTACGCAATTGAGAATGAACTACATACATCGATGTACGTTGCAATTTTGTTGTAGCAGACATCACTGCAAGTTCGCAGGCGAAATTGATTTTATTAGTTAGGTATAATGGTTGACGTTCGCTAACTTAACGCTCCACGTCATTAATTATACACAGATGTTTCGTATCGAAGGTCTGTTGAGCATTTATTCAAATTATGGTAATACCTTTTAATTTTCCAACCCATTGTCTTTCGTTCGACTCGCGGCTAATCGACCGCAGGCTAATAACTTCGCTTCGACATTTTTAATTAGTTGTGATACTATTTGTGATTATAATTATTGTTATTCAATGTTTGATAAAATTCATCATGTATAACAAATGTTTGTTTATCGGGTTTTGTACCCCAGTTGTACCCAATGTGATCATTGTGCACTCGTTACGGCCACGTTTTGTTGAGGCCTCGTTAGACCGCGTGTGAGCGTCGCGGTCGTTCGACGTAAAACTGCCGCCCGCTGCCTCAGTGACGACCCTCACCGCGCGTCTACGAGAGCCTAATAATTTTAAATGCTAGTTTATAATTTAATTTTTAAAATGTACGTATTGGCGTTACAGTGTAATTTATCATATTGTAGTTATACGCGTCGTTATTCTTGTGAAAAGACCACTATTCGGGTAAGAGTTATGTTAATATTCCTGTATAAATAATGTGTATATAATTAAAGCTCGATGTTCTACGTAAATTATTAAAATAAAAATGCATAATGCTAAAGTGTTGTTTTATTGATTTACTAGCGGATTGGGTAGATGTTATCATGCACAAAACACCGGACCACAATGCGAATCCCAAATCCACTTACACTCTAAAATATTTCATTACAATGTATTCAACCGTTTAGAAATTCAGATTTCGGTCTGATTTCAAATATAAGGCAATACTGGCTGCACGCCATTGGCCCGTCACTGTTTAAATACAAAACTTTTGTACGTTTATAACTCAGATTTCTACATAATAAGCGCAACTAAGGAACCTTTTTTCGATAATTTTCCTCAACTTCTCTTAATAACATTTAAAAGATTTTACCATTAAATTTACAGCATTATAAAATTAAATAGCACTTGTGTGGACCGGTCCGCGTTTACATTGTATTCGTTATCTGTCAAAACGTTGCCGGCCGCTGTTTCAGGACAAATGCACGTCCAGCCGTGGGGTAATCCTTACAATATGTAAAACCGCAAAGGGCAACCTTTACATTGTGCATAAATAATCTAAATTAGAAAGTTTAAATTGAATTATAAAAATCAATTTTCTTAACAAACATGTTACTTGTCTAGTTTAATATTGATTTTACAAAATGGTTTATTTATCTAAAATGTTCTCATATATTGTCAACTTTGTACTTCGTAATTAATTCGCCAGTTCAATCGTGTCGTCAAAGAAACCCAATGACATTACAATCTTTTTATTGTATTCCTCTGTAAATCAAGTATTATTAGTTTCCATTAATTTTTCCATGAATTTTCAATAACTAAAAAGTTAGGTTACATAAATGATATTTCAGTTTTAAAGCCTATGCATCGCACTATATGTATATGTATTTCCTTGCTTGTGATACACCAAATCCCGGACTACTGTCCATAATAGATAAATAATTATTATTATGCACTATTCGAAATTAATATACTATCAAAAATTTATAATATTATTTTGTAAAATTATGAACTGAAAAACTTTATAAGATTTGTTTCGAATTAAATTAGAATTGTTTCAAAACATGTTTTACATTATTACTCGGAATATTTTGAACATGTTTGACGCTTTGATGTGGTGACAATACGAACGTCATCTGTAACAAGCAACAAACAAATGTTGCGCCAATAGCTTATGAAGGCAGTAGGAAAAATTTGGTGTATTAGGTATTGCTAACAGATTTTATTTCCTTTCAAGTTGCCATAATATATCATCGATATCATTGTGGTTATTATCGAATAACCCTGACAACACCAGGGTGTCTGTAGCAATAACCACCTTACCATATATCACAAAGGCGGCTGCACGTAGGTCAACTTACAAATACATAAATTTAACTTTAACGTTAAGCGAATGGACTTGGCTTTAGCTTATAATCCCAATTGATAGAAAACATTTCAGTCACAACATGACAATACGGTGCTATTATAAAATTTGTCACATTACAAAATTAATCACATTATACCGTATATAAGATGATGTGTCAGATAATATATTGAATACGGAACTTATGACTGTTGATTGATGGACTACATGTCGTTCTAGGAAATTAGCCCATATTAATATTATACAAACATCTAAACAAATGTCGGAGGAATGAAATTTACCTGGTAATTACATATCAGATACTTAATACTAAAGTGGTCCTAGAACAGTGCGCGACTGTACGGAGACACTCCAATAATACCAAGAATACATGGCGACAGGCTCGCACTCCATACTTATACACTGCCTTGCACTCCAAAGATATCACTTACATTAACAATATAAAAACGATATTTCGCCACTTAAAACCTAGCGCTCGTCAATATTTTGGATCGCTGTGGACACCTCGCGTAAGGTCGGTGCGAGCGGCACGGGTGGCGTGCTACTCCATGCCGTAGAGCTTGAGCGTGCGGTCCATGCTGGTGGAGGCGAGGTACTGCGCGTTCTTGCCGAAGCGCACGCCGGTGGCGGAGGCCGTGTGGTCGTTGAACACCTTGAGCTCCTGCCACTGGCGGCACAGGTAGACGCGCACGTCGGTGCCCGCCAGCGCCAGGTACGTGCCGCTCTGGTCGAAGCACAGCTCGCGGATCGCGTAGCCCTCCTCCAGCTGGATGCTCTTGAAGTTCTTCAGCTTCCTCAAGTCCCACAGCTTGACGCAGGCGTCCTCCGCCGCCGTCGCCAGGTAGTAGCCGTTCTCCGAGAACGAGATGGACGTGACGGGGCCCACGTGGCCGGGGAAGTTGGCCACGTTGCTCTGCTCCTTCAAGTCCCAGATCTTAACCTGCGAGTTCTCGGTCCCGGTGCCGAAGATCAGTCCGTCCGGATGGAACTGCGCCGTCGTCAAGCTGATGCCGGACGAATCGCTCACCTACGATACAATATATAAGTAACATGTGTGTCTATTTGTATGTCAAACTTGTTCAGCAACATTAAAGTTCTAAATGGTCAACAGATTACTGCTTACTTACTGCTTACTATCAAGTAGGATGGTAGTCAAGTATTGAATACATATGGTAGAAAAATATACTTCTATTGTTTTTTATTAAGTATACAAGTTGAAGTTTATCAGTATGTATTCAAAATTACAGACCCTTTGATTTATCAATATTGATTTTTTAAATACATATGAAGATTCGTGTCATTTACTTACGAACTATGCGTTTTTTACATATTACACAATTAAAACGTATAAGACTTTCAAATTTATTAAAAATAAATATAAAACAAAGGATGTGTTGACTGACCTTAGTGAGCAGCGCACCGGTGCGGATGTCGGAGAAGGCCCAGTGCTGGTCCGTCGACGTGGACAGCACGTAGTCGCCGGTGGGGTGCAGCGACAGCCCCGTCACCGGGCCGTCGTGCGACCGCAGGATCACCGATGTCTGACACCTGCATCCACAACAATAATTATTGATATCACTCACCAATTGTTCTACAAATTATCGTATATGTATCTATCAAGTGATTTGGAGCAATTAAGCAAAAGCATCTCACAGCTGCCTAGAGTGCAGGCCGATAATTGCTCCGCGTCGTCCAAACTTTATTTTACCTTCAATAAATTTCTTTGGATCAATAGCTGTCTGTTATTAAAAGGTTATCTATCCTAAATAGATAATTTGTGTTATTTTGGCGACCCCACCGCTTATACTATAGTCTCCAGAACGAGGTGTCTTGATTCGACCCTCCATGACAAATAAACATACGTTCTTAGGTTGTGGGGTGTTAATGATGTGTTTGTGTTGTCATACATTATGATTTAAGGCATATGAAATGGTTCTTCGATCCCCTGTCTGGGCCGACAATTTGTTTTTATTTGTTTTGAAATTTGTGTTTTTTATCTCAACTGTGTCCATGATTTTGTTGTTTGTAATGTATTAGCATTGCATCACTTACGTAGGCACATTCCAGACTCGTATAGTGTGATCGGGCGAGGCGGTGATGACGGTGTCCTCGTCCGGGTGGTAGATGACGCGCGTCACCTTCTTGGTGTGGCCCTTGAGGATGGCCACCACCTGCTCCGTGTCCTTGTTGAACACGGTCGCGTTGCGGTCGTTGCCGCCCGTCAGCAACCGGCTGTGGTCCGACGGGTTGATGTCCAGCGCCAGGATGCCCGGCACGCTGGCCGAGTGCAGACCCTACACCCATCAACATTCCCCATTTATATATTTGTCTCGGTATCTGTTAATGTTGGTTGTCCACAAAGCAAAATTTTTTGGTTGACAAACAGTTGATGATTAACAGAAAAAAAATTGCCGAATTTTGTTGATATGAATTTTGATGAATGTTGTATCAATCAATTGTAGTCTAAATTGTAAAAAACTCCATTTCAAAAATAATTAATTATTTATTAGTAGCCACATCTCAATAAAGCAAGTTGTTTGTAACCATTGGTAACACAAGAATGATTGTATTCACAAAAATGATAGGACATAGCCAGTGGAAAGTGATATGGTAGATAGTACTAAGTCACTGACCGGATGCGATGCGAGCGTGAGGAAGCCGCGCAGCTGGTCGGGCGGCAGCAGCCCCTCGGGCACGGTGCGGCCGCGCCGCTTGCGCTCCTGTGTGAGTGCCGTCGCGCGGTCCTGCAGCCGCGCCACCACCTCTGCCGACATGCCAACCGCCGCAGCGCCCGCCGCGCCCGCGCCTGCTCCCGCCGCAGCGGCATCCGCCTGCAACCAAAGTCACGATGCATATAAAGTACATTAAAACAACCTGAATGGATTTAAGGCTCAATCCAATACATATTGTAAGCATGTATACAATTATGAAATTTTATGTATTGCAATGTCTCAATATAAATTCAATGTTCTTTACGAAATGTTAATTTTTAAAACACTATCATATTTATCCCTTACAAACATGTGTACCACGATTATCATGAAGCTTTCACAGTGCAGCAATTCGACAATGCAGTGGCAGAACTTACCGCGTTCTGCGGCAGAGGCGCGGCAATGCCCGCCTGTGGTTTGAGTGTGGCGAGCGCCTCGCGCGCCGCCGTCACCTCCTTGGTGAGTCGTGCGATCACGCGGCATGCCGCGTCGTGCTGGTACAGTGCGTGGCTCAGTTCCTAAAATACAACTCCACACTTCATATCCGTTCATAATTGGACAAGCAACTATCTTAATATACACAGATGTAATCACACATGAGGGCACAATTAACATTTTCTAACATATTAATAACTGAAAAATACATATTATTATGTACAATAAGACCTTCAGAAGTATGTACATGTATGTAGTTATGTACAGGAATCCTAGAATCTGGAATCCTGTTCTTGATCGATATATTCCTCTTAATATTGATCTAGCATAATGTTAGTATATTACCTGGCGAGCAGTCTGCAACTGCTGCCGCTGTGTGAAAGTATGGAGCATGAGGGCATCCCACTCATCCTGCATGCTCTTCAGAGTGGCCGGGATG
>DWJN01004425.1:0-12428 GCA_018248895.1 Carystus phorcus
AAAGTCGCTTTCTCTGTCCCTATATCCCTATGTATGCTTAAATCTTTAAAACTACGCAACGGATTTTGATGCGGTTTAATAGATAGAGTGATTGAAGAGGAGGGTTTATATGTATAATACGTTGACAGTTTTTCTGTAGTGTATTTAGTATCAGCACTGCATCCGTGCGAAGCGGGGACGGGTCTCTAGTAAGAAAAAAAAAATGGCCATAGTTGGTTAAAAAAGATAGTATGCCCATACTCTTTCTGCTAACATTTAATCTATGAGGAATAAAATTAAAACCCGCAAAGAATAAAGACTTAAAATTTAATTCAATTGGATTGTAATGAGCAGGGGCTAGTTGACATATAAAGGATCTCTTCCAGGGCATCACCCGACTTTTGCTGACTCGTATCCCGCACTACAAGAATGTGGTGCTCATGTCCTTCTCCTGTGAAGAATGTGGCTTTGAGAACAACGAAATTCAGCCTGGGGGAGCGTTCGCTGAACTTGGGGTTAAGTATGTTGTTTATATCTATTATTTATAGCTTACGTGGGGATCATTTAATTATATATATAAAGTATTTGTCACGGTGTTTGTCCACGATGGACTCCTAAACTACTTAACCGATTTTAATCTTATTTTGTACACCGTGTCCAGTTTGATTCAACTTGAAAGATATGATAGCTTACATCTTAATGTATAGTCGAATTATTATTTTATTGCAAATTATTTGTATATAATATAATATCTTCCAAAGAATTAGTTCCATAAGTTTCTTACAGATGGCGGTTTAAGATAATTAGTCGGCTGAATTGTGTATGTGTGCCTTAGTCACAGCAATGCGTGGCCGGGTCTGCTAGTTTAATTATATATAGTGACAAGAATTGAAATATACACATTAGCAAGCGTCAAACATAGAACAGTCTAAAATTGTTGTCAGTCTAAAAATGTTGTTTCATAATGAAGTAATCATTAAGTAATTGTTATGTCATAATGTTTTTATCCACTTGTGATAAACTAAAATCTACATGTAATTATAAAACAATTGGATGTGTTGGTTGACTAAGGCTGTTTATTTTGTTTTGTATGATGCTGATTATATTAATTTTAAACTTATTAACATATACATGTACTAGTTGACCCAGCAGACGTTGTCCTGCAACAACATAAGATAACAGACACACTTATGGAACATAAGTAATTTGCAATTCCCAATTTTGTCAATTAATTCTTTTACACCCTCATCTGTTAAAACCTTATGGAACTAAAACAATTTGCAATAACTAAATTTTGTCAATTAATTATCTTACACCGCTATATGTCAGAATCTTATATTAAACAAATAATTTGCAATAAAATAATTTTGCGATTATAAATTGAGATGTAACCTATTCTATCTTAAAACTTTGATATAACTGAACACGGTGTACTAAATTTGATTAAAAATCCGTTAAGTAGTTTAGGGAGTCCATAGCGGACAAACACCGTGACACATACTTTATATATATTAAGATTACCATTCATTGCATATGAATTTTCAATAATTAAACCTGGGCCTGCTTAAACCACACTATTGTTAAAGTGATGGCATTGTTTGCACATCGAAAAGTGCTTCTAAAAATCGACTTTTATTAAATAAATTTCATTCATTTGTTTCATATTGACTTAATTGTTTTTTTGCTGTCTTAGCTTGTTTTAGGCTATTGTTAATCTCCGGGTCTTTATAGACTTTGAGTAACACTGGTACAGATGTTTAACATGGTCTGATCACAATTAGATGGAAGCTGAGAGTGGAGACACCCGAAGACCTCAATAGGCAAGTTGTCAAGAGCGACTACACTAGCGTACGGATCCCGGAGCTGGATTTTGAGATACCCGCACAGAGCCAGAAGGGAGGTGCGTACTTTTGTTATATGAATATTAAACAATCAAGAAATGAGGGGTCAGCAGACTGACCCCCAGTTTCTGAAAGTTTAATCAATAAACTATCAAATCTGTTGTCAAATGTCAACAGGGTTGTTGATAGCATTACCATTAGCACTTAACCAACGTTTCAGAAACTCGAATTAATTTGACCAAGTTTCCTATTAATATGCCTGTTAGTTCAACGAGATTTTGATAAGGCTTTCAGAAACCGGGGGTAAGCATATTTTACAGTGGTGGACTGAGAGTTTGTAATCCGGAAACCCATCAGTGACGTTGCTGATGTCCACGGGTGAGAGTGACTGCTTACCATCATGTGACTCATAATAATACCCTCATAATAAGATTTATAATGTGTGTATGCTCGTTTACTGACTGGTTATATAAAAATATCGCAAGAAATTTTTATTTATGTGCTAAAGTTCAACAAATTTATTTGATTTGACCTACCTATCGAATGTGACAAATTTACTAAGGAAGATGGGTAAACTTATATCGACGGTCCTTATTTCTGATTTCATGTAATTTATTTTAGACTATATTATTTATTACATAATTTATTAACAAAGTAAGTAATGTTTAATTTACATCTAGATTTTTCTTATCACGTTGAGCACGATCGAATAAAGCGTCGCTTTTGTTAGCCGTTTTTTCTGACAAAAACATCGTTAAAATGTTCTTCACTAAAATGTTTCGTATTTAAATACGTATTTTGATGTTTAACCTCGCCCATTGTGAACAGAGAATGCCTTGAATTCAAAGACGGTTGGAACTTTTAAACCCGAGAGCCCCCTACACTCCAATTATATGATACTTAATAACATTGAAATACGATTAACAATTCATTATCATTACGAAGTTTCCAGCTCACAAAACTTTACGCTACAAGCTTCTATTATTTACTAATTAAAGCAATATCAAATTTATTTTAATGTATAAATTTGAATTTACGCATATGAGTACCGAAACAAAGCTTATAGAAATGAACTCTATTTTATGACAGGTGCCTTTTTCGATTTATCTAAGCGTTATTTTCATTAATTAATTGTTAAATAACGCCCACCTAACTGTATAGACGGTGAAGTCACGAAAACAGGTAACATTTCTATCTACGTCCCTTTAATGGTTTTCGGTACGTGTATATTACTCAAACAATAATTAACGTTGGTTTACTAAAATAACAGTCCTTTCATTGCGGTTGAGGAAATTAACTAGTTTCGCCAACTCTAACACAACAGCCATATTTTATAAATTAATATAATATATTTATTTAATGAAATGCTCGTTTGTTACGAACACAATTTTAACGAACGTGAGTTTTGTCGAGTATTTTTGCTTGTCTCAATCTATTTGCGAAAGAGTATAATTTAGACGGTCACCAGAAATATTTTTAATACCCTACAATAAATATAAGTTAACTTTATAAAAAAAGGTCCTAAAATATATCATATTATCATGCAAAATAATTAAACAAACTTTAGAATAATTGCACGCTTTGGACAATTATTCCTTTTGCTTCCCAAAAGGATAAATGGTCGCCAAATAATGTTGATTGTGCACTAAATTAACGGTTAGGTTCAGTTGATATGATTTTATCACCGCAAAAAGGAGGAAGCCCGCGAGCGGACCCCGGACCGGCGGCTTAAGGTGCCCTCCGAAGCATGGACGCGAGCCGCCAGGCTATGAAAGTTTTAATTAATCATATTATGACAAATACTTTCCCAGTATTAATATAAAATCAATTTTGGTTATTCATAGCTACAGTTATTTGAACTTACTTTAAAATAGACTTATACAACGCATATTATATTTTGTATAATACTTAAGCATCAGAATCAACAAGCAGGAAAAATAATGTTTAATAGGGATTATTTAAATTGCTATATTAACCAATTAAAATATAACATTAAATGTTATGTCAAACTAAAATACAATGGTGAAAATCACAGCACACGAAAACAAATACAAATCTTTAAATCTTCAATGTTCAGTTTAATTTTAAAATATCTTGTACACGGAAAGCTATTGCCGGCTCAATAGGGATATGTAGCTACATAACATTACCATGGACAATAATGACCGGTTTTATCGCATCGATACACAAAAGCCAAATCTTAAGAGATCCGGCAAGACGGCAAGTGCTCAAGAGCAGTTAGCACAAGTTCAGCTGTTATCACGCAGACCAGTTTATTGGAGCACCCTCGCTCTGTCCCAAGGCGCTACGTGACTCGGACGACCGCCAACTTCCTTGACACCTCGACCAATCTATGAAAAAATTAAACTTATAAATTGCATGAAACTACAAGTAACATCTTCGGACGCAATTGCCATGCAACATTTTATCTGCAGAAATGAAATATTTCGATGTACAAAAGGTTAGTTAGTACCTCTGTAAAAAAATATGACACATATCTGTTATTACACTACAAACAGCTCATTTTTTTTTAAACACGAGTAAAAAGGAATACGTTTCCTCGAAATTAAGCACCCCCTGGTTAAAGTTTTAATTAGCATATATCATTAACGGACTTATCTATACAAATAAATATAATTAGAGTGTCTTTTTATAATATTAAAATAACCTGTTTTTACTAAATGCTTATTTATACACGGTAAACATACCAAAATAACATTTGGTTCATTATTTGTCAGTCTGCCGGTTATAGCTAATCTGTGAAACGGGTGGATCCATTTTAACTGGGCTTTAATTAGTAGATAGCTGAGTAACATAAGCTTCTTTTATTTTAAAATTATAAGTTATCGTAAAACCTGCGAACTGAACTTTTAGCTTTTTAGCTTTTTTATTAAATTCCACGGAGACATAGTCGCGGGCCAGCTATTTCTATTTTAAAATTAAGTTTGATCATTTACTTCTACGTGATCAATTCACCGGTAACGTCCACTCGCACGGGTGATATTGCTCTGTCATTGAAATTACTCTATCCCGGTAACAAAGTGGGGGTCGCATATTAAATTACTCTGTGCTATCTATCACTTGTCAGAAACCCAGAGGTGTCATCAGACCCGACGCAACGAAATTGAACTCTTGTCTATTACAGCCTGTATGACACTGGTTTCCAAACATATTCATCTTTTGTGGTTTCTCCACGCCTATAAAAATGTTAAAAATTAAAAAATATTAAATGCTTATAACCTGAGTAATTTAGTAATATTTCTATTTTGTCTATGTCATAGTTAATGAAAACAAAGGCACATTTGTTATTCTAATAAATTAATTATTTTTATGGCGGTTAAATATCCATAATATAAAAAGTATTATGTATATATGTATATGAGATGAAATACGAATTTGATGTCTGTGAGAATACATAATGGTAATAGAAATTTGCTGATCCTTCTCTTCCCGTACAAAAATTATTTCTTAAAGTCAAAGTCTACGCTTTAATGCATACATTAAAAAGTCATTCGGTATAAAACTCCCTTGATGTTACTAATCAACTGATTATGAACATATTTCACTCACATTTTCTTCAGATTTTTCACAATATTTAAATAATAACTTTACCTTTATCCGTAAATATACGTTTATTTTACTGTTTATAATATTTATTGTGTGTGCGTGTTCATCTAATTCCGATCTTAAAAATAATATGTGTGTTACAAGTTTGAGAACGTATGTCGTACTATATAGGCGCCTATAACCTACACGTAACGCCTGCCGTCGGAACACTTTAAGATTATAAGGTGTCAATTTTACCATCTATAAACCTTGCCGTCTAATTTATAACATAGGGTATCGGGGAAAATGCAATTTCAGCTTCCCCGAGCCTTAGTTTCGTTACACCTTATATACAGCATGTTATGTTTATATATCTTTCGCCGTTTCTTCTCCTCGATGTAAAAGCACCTTTCCGAAACGGTGGTAGAATCAAAATAAAAGATGTGCATAACTGTATTGAAATAATACCTACATGAATAAATGATTTTGAATTTGAATATAAAAAACTAGCTGTCCCGACAGCTTTCATCTAGCAGCATATAAAAATATTTCATTTCTATCGACTCGAATTATGAATCTAAACCATCCTCAAATCCATTTAAACACGCAGTAAAAACATCATCAAAATCGGTCCAACCGTTTAGGAGGTGTTCAGTGATATACAGACGAACAGAATTTTTTAATTAGCAATTAACAAGTCGCATTTCACAGTGCACCAAGGATGAATTGTATTTTTTTCAAGTGTAAAGTATTTTTATTTCCTAAAAATCCATGCTTTTTGTTTATCAAATAACTCCAAAAAAAGTCAAGAAAGTCAAGAATTGAATAAAATTCGCATAATAAAATTCGCAACAACGGTTTGTCAACCTACATATTATCGAAGCGAACGCGATATTTACATTATGATTATTATGAAATAACAAATACATAAATCAATAAATATTACGCACGTATCAGCACTAGCACTTCTTCGACATTAATGTTTCACATATACTAGGAGATAAGAAATTAGAGCCCGTAGATCTTTATGATTTAGGCGGGGCCGCTTGCGAGACTTGAATTCAAATTGACGCGGACTCAATACAAATATCCAGGGTGCGAAATTGAACAATATCCTCATAATTCAGGCCAATCCTACGGTTTGAATATTTCACTAGTGTGCTCCCATGTGTTTAAAGTACATTGATAATCAAATCTTATCTTAGCTAGTTAGTATACCTTGCCCCTATGTACAGCTTTGTGCATTTATTCTATGTAATTTTATGTAACTAACCAACAAAAGAGCAGACGAGCCACAGCCCGAATTGGTTAGCCGATGCAAATCATATACGTAAAGTGTAAAGTCATATACGTAATCATATACGTAAGTGCACGATAAAATATACATTTGTATATTATTATATTGAATAAAACCTTCTTTATCGTAAAGCAGTGGCGAACCTAGTATTGAACTGCTCTATGATCGAAATTTGAAATTAGAAAAAAAAGAAACGTTTGGAAAAGAAATGACAGTTCAATACTAGCTTCTTGCCACTGCTTCAAGACACACCGAAGAGAGTGCTTTAATTTAAAGAAACCCAAAAATATAAATTAGGAATCGCTGAGATATAGTAGCAGGTGACACCACACCAGATAGTTCGTTACAATTGATGTAATCAAAAATTCTCGATATTTTTTGCGAAGGTGCATTAAAACTTGCACTCCGTACCGACTCAGGCAATATGGGTATATGTATATTTGTGACTCATGGTCATTGTGACAAGACACCGGAGCTCAGCAGTGGAAAGATGAGCCGCGATGAACTAACTACATTGTGTAACTTCAACATCATCCTTCGTTGAAGTTAATTAACCATCGAAGATCCTCTAGGTATCTGTTATTTAACGAGTGAGCTAGATAATTACACTGATATGCTAAAACCGGATGATCAAAAGATATCCCTAGATAGTATAAAGCCAGCATTATATCCTTATCTGTCATGCGAAGATCTTAAAACCTACAAGTTTAAATACATCTATGAAGAATTGCACACGGATTAATTTTAAGTAGAAGTAGAAGAAGGAGATTTATTTAGTCCTAGTACCTCTACAAAAGTGGTTAATTATCTATACTATACTATATAAATCTCTATTACCTAATCTCAAGAACTACTGGGTCGAACTGAAAAATTCTTTTTGTATTGGATAGTATAGTACATCTCAATTTATAGTCGCAATATTATTTTATTGCAAAATATTTGTTTAGTATCTTACAAAGAATTTGTCCCAGAACATTCTAACAGATGGCAGTGTAAGGTAATTAGTCAGCTAAATTGAGTATGTAAACCTTAGTTACAGCAACGCGTGGCCGAGTCTGCTAGTCTTAATATATATAAAGTATGTGTCACAGTGTTTGTCCGCGATGGACTCCTAAACTACTTAAGCTATTTTAATCAAATTGTGCACACCGTGTGCAGTTTGAGCCAACATATAAAATAGGATAGCTTACATCTCAATTTATAATCGCAATAATATTTTATGGAAAATTATTTGTTTAGTACAAAGGATTAGTTCCATAAGATTCAAACAGATAGTGGTGGGTGGTGAGTCTGCTAGCAGTATATAAAAATTTGTAATATAGAAAAATGGGTAATGTTTTGTAACTTATTTTTTACATAAAGGTTTTCTCATACTTTATTGGTCTAACAATAATAATACTTTCACGTATTAGTGTACTAAACATTAACCACATAATAAATTACATAAATATTTAGTCTCTATAATGTACCTAATTTAAATAACAACAAATAGCTACAAATAATTATATTACTTTATAATAATCTATTACTATAAAAATAGTCTATTACTAATACATAGTATTGAAATAGTTATTGAATAAAATTCATGTATAATAAGTAATTTCAAGTGAATCCATCGATTGTTTTTCTAAGTTTTCGACTTGAAACATACGGAAGTGGAATTTATATATATGTAGATTACTTCTGTAGTTGTTCATGGACACAAAACTACGTCGCAACGAATTAAACAGAATAAATACAATTTTAAAACTGAAATTTAGAACTGTATTTACATTTATCACACATGCATAGAAAATACGTATAGTTTTATCAATAAAACAAGTTAACATAAAAAGCTTATAATTATCATTGAAATAAGTCCTGTTTTGAATAAATAATCTAAGATATTTATCAATATTTTTATAATCACTTCTGTTCGTGTGTATGTTCCTGAGGTCCTATAAGGTTGGTTCTATTTAGGGTATTTTTTTTGTGTGCTTCAAAATGGATCCGAGAAGGGTTTAGAGTCACAATTAGATCCGATAGGAAGTATTTTTTTACTTATATAAAATTGGGGCCTCATTTACTAGTATAACTTAGTACAATAATATATCGCACCACGCGTGAATAACAAGTCGAAAATGCACTTTTTCGGGGCCATCACTTTTAAGTTTTAGTTTTAATTCTGATATTATGTTAAGTAACACTTTTTTATCAATGTGTATTAATTTGCTTTGAGTTTTCAGATCACTATGAATTAAACGATACTAATACCTATTATGCATAAAAAAATTATATATGCAGGTCGATTTATCAACTTATTCACGCCTGGTACGGATATTAAATACGAATCAAGTAGCATATACAATTTCTAAGCGTACAAAGTCCTCCTTTATCAACATCCCCAGTCCTTGGAGATTACGAGTACTTACGCTAATTTGCGCATTATTTTATCTATTAAATACGTAATGAGCGAGTCCAAATATTAATTTTCTATTATCTTCATAAAGTTATAAATACGTTTTGCAAATAACATTTGTCGTGGCTAACTCGGTCATCATAGAGGTCAGTAGGACTTGCCATCAGAATGGCTCGTGTTTGATAGACTGTGTAAAGGCGTGGAAAACTTTTGTCGTATACACATACAGAGATATCAAACTACTAGTAAAGAGATGCAGTAATAATGTCTTTTCTACGCATAAGTATACTCCTATAAGATTGTTTTCTTTGTTAACAATACTGTAAAAATCTATTAGGCCCACTCTCAGCCATTGTAGATATTTGAGGAGGTATGGATTACAGAAAATTTTATGGGTTTTGAAGACTATTTCAAAATGATTTAATTATATACCTAGTAGTATATTACTTTTATTAATTATATATATAATACTTATATTACTTTGTTTTCTTTATTAGCAATACTATATAATTGTATTATTCCCGCTTTATGCCTTTAGTTATAGGATAAATGGACTACAGAACGTTTTATAACCTTTGAAGACTATTTCAAAATTGTTTAAATTATTTTTGTAAGTTAGACAGAGGTAAAAATAGAATAAATACAACAATCCATTAAATCAACATAATAATAAAATTTAATAAAATAGGAAAAATACAAGATAAATCCACTTGTTACCTCCATTTTAAAGTAATTTAATTGAAATAAAAAATGCGCTAAAATTATTAACATAAGTACTTCATATCACGAATTATGCTCCAGTGGCCTTCTTAAAATGATAACATCTAATAATTTAAATAAGTATTTTTTGTCTTTAATAATAAATGTATACATTAGGTCTCTGAGTACATGTGGTCTCTGATTTATAAAGGTAAATGCATCCGATAATACATTTATCGCTGAAGATTAGCGACGTGAGCGTGAACGGGAACGCTACATAATCGGGTTCAATCTCAGAAACAATTTTTTTTTTTAAAGATTAAGTTACAAATTGGCTGCTACTTGTTTAAATGAAGTAAATCATCAAGAAGATACTGTTCATCATAACCTCAAAGATGTGTGAACTTCGCCAAGTGTGTTACTACGTACTTAGTCCTACACATTGTAAGTAGAAATCTGAAAAGGCCTGTATGAGATCCAAGTAATAAAGTTGAAATCTTTTCACACACACACATATGTATATGTATATAATTATTCTGTTCGTATGTATGTTAATGAACTCCTAAACGGTTGGAACGATTTTGATGATTTTTTTACTGTGTTTAAATTAAATGTATTCAAGAATACTATACATATATTTATAATTCGATTCGAAAGAAATGAAATGTTTTTATACGCTGTAAGATAACATCTGCTGGAACAGCCAGTATCGATATAAAGACCGTGAAATCGGAAATAATCAATAAAATAGTATCAATATCGACGACATATAAATTCATGATAATGTGTTTAATTGTGAGCAAGTTTTGAGTTTCATGGAAATGTCAAAGCTGAATTATCTTCTAATCGAATGCATAACGCAATTACTAAGAGATCTATGCGATGGAAAATCTGCCTAAGGGGCACATTTTATACATCTGTGCGTCAAAGCGTGGTCAGATAACCTTTGGCCACCTACCCTACATAGTGTTATTTATGTACTAACCTCAAGTGACGTCCGATGATTTAAATGATTAGTTTCAATTGATTATTTGTTATTGTTAGTAAACACTCGCAGAATTTACGAGGAACCTTTACTCTGAGTTACTAACCGAAAACAGTAAGGCATCGTTCAAATCAAACGTATTATCAGTCACTGATTACCAGCAGGCCTGTTATGAGACTCACCGTCAACAAAAAATTAACTAATAAACTGTTAAACCTATTGTTAAACGTCAGTTGTGTCAGTTAAATAGATCTGTAAAATTTTACTCGGAATTGTTTGTCAAATGCGATTTTATTTTCTAATCAACGCTTTAGAAACTCGTATTGATATTTATTTATTATTGTCTAATCAACGCTTCAGAAACTCGTATTGATTTGACAGATGCCTGTAAATTCCTCAATAATTTGATAACTCTTCAAGAAACAGGCGGTCAGTGTAAACTATGCTAATAATCGCTGATGGCTCATGGAAATATTTCAAAATGAACAGAAAAAAAAATTTACAATAAAAAATTCTCATAAGCTCATTACTATTCTCATCTCGCACCCCGTATGTATAGCTTTATTACAAGAAAATAGGATAGGGAGAAAAAAGAATTACACTCTAACTACGCCTCTTCGATTTAGAGCTCTGCAGTGGACCATTTAGATAGAGATTAAGTTTCTATGGTAACATTGTGCAAGATTGATTAATTATCGTTCACCTGATGCATCAATTCAAAGCCACATATATCACTTCAATGGATTACATGAAAGGTGAAATGCTCATTAATTTTAAATGATTAATAACAGTGATAAAACCAAGTCCGATATGATCACGGATGTTGTTGATAACTCTAATTTTATTATTCTTTCGTTTTAGTGATAAAAATTTGTTCGCTTGATAGTGTTAATAAAAAAATATTTAATAATATAACACAGACTTCAAAAGTTAATTTTCTATTAGTAATACTATCTCGATTTAAAAAAAATCGGTGAACAAATCATGGTATAGTCTGTGTGCAATGTGCGTACATACAAAATGACATCTAATGACCTAGGTATAATCAGGCGTTTATTAATTCACGTTACACAAGAAATCTTGTTTAAATGCTTTATTATCGACCAGTAGTATAAACTTATGTGGGCATTAAATAAATAAAAATGCCACAAAGGCTTACAGGATTATTGTAGTTATCAAAGTTGCATAACATAATCAAATTCCAAAATATAATTATCGCCAACACTTTCTAGATAACGCCACAACAACAAGTGACGTCACATACTATCAATGAATCTTAATTTCGACAAAGTCGGGGTAAGGTGATTGCTGGTGGTCTTATTGTCCTCAATTAGCTAGCTCATTATCTTTATCTATACTAATAAAATAGATAAAACTGTAATTAAGCAATTTATGCATATTTTTTTAAGTCTAGGTCTCCCCGACAAGGTGGAGTTATGACCTGAAGAAGACTTCTTTATGCCTCCAGAGGGCTCATGATCGGTCAATATGGCTCAAATTAGGAGAAGCCTATGTTGACCTGTGGACGGGCAAAAGCTGATTGCTGAAAGACGTTATTAACAATTTTTTTTTTTTTTTATTGTTAACTAGTCAATGCTTGACTACAATTCCGCCTGATGGTAAGTGGTAAAGTAGTCTTGGATGGTAAAGCGCATTAACTTAGTAGAAGCCTATTCACTCTTG